>VYYJ01001249.1:0-33766 GCA_021029165.1 Cyphoderus albinus | reverse complement strand
ATCAATACAGCCACAGCCCACACGTGCGGTCGCCATAATAGTTTAAAAAATTGTGTCCATCCAATGGATACCTACTAGTAAAAATATCTTTCTACTCCAACCAAACTTGATGTCGACATTTACTGTTCCAATAAAAGTGCGTACAAAGCATATCCACTATAAATACATAGCATGGTGTACATTCCGTCGCGTCCGAACCAAAGAGAAAGGATACATTAGTGACTCCATTGAAATTGTATGAAATGGGAGAAAGTTGGAAAGTGGAGACATTTCGAATCAAAAATCTCAACTTCAACTCATTTTATAGTCATCCCGAAGTAAAAGAAAACTTGGTGTAGCATGGCGGGAGTAAAGTGTACTTGGCCGTTTTATTTTGATAGGAAAATAAGCCGGAGTTGGATTTACATTTTTTTAACTGAGTGGTCACGGTCTCAAGTCTAGGAGTAAAGAGGTCTTTGAATAATTTTAGACTGAGAGTGAGAGTCACAAAAGATGGTCACAATTTACCTTTCCTTGCCTACACAAACCACAAAGCAGACATTATATTACGTCAACAATAAAATTACTCCCTTGGTCATTACCATGTCTGTCTCTTTTGAATAATTTTAGACTGAGTGAGAGTCACAAAAGATGGTCACAATTTACCTTTCCTTGCCTACACAAACCACAAAGCAGACATTATATTACGTCAACAATAAAATTACTCCCTTGGTCATTACCATGTCTGTCTCGGTCTGTACGCCTATGTCGAGGGTTCAACGAAATTTCCCTCATCGAATTTTCCCTCACCCGTTTTTGCCCACATGAAAAATCCTGAAGTAAAGCTTTTATAGGCTTCTTAAAAGGTATTTTAGTGTGTCATAGATTTATAAAATTGTTTATGAGTATTTCAATTGAAACTAAACGCTGCATTTTTATATAGGTGCCGTAGTCATTAATAATTATAACTCTTGTATCGAGTGAAGACTACACTCTTGTACCCAGTGTCCTTGAAGAGGTAGAGACTATTTTGAATCAGAGTCAATTCAAAAGGTTTTACAGTCATGTCATTATATTATTTCAAACCAAAATGCTTACGAATAGTTTTATAATACATACATTACATACATTCATACATATAATTAAAAATAAAATGTCATCAAATTGCCTAAAGAATCTATAATCATAAATCAGCACGAAGAAAAATATACATACTTAGCATATAGTACGTAGTTTTGTTACAAAAATTCAAAGAGGGAAATTTCTATTTGGGATATTCCGTATATGGAAAATTTCATGGGTGGATTTTCATGATACCGTCTACAAGGGCGGCTTCTAAAGCAAGTACAAAGTTCTTCAGATAATGGTACTGGGATTTGAAACCAGACTTTGACTTTCCCATAAGAAGTTCTATGGAGTATCTTTGTTCTTTATCCATGCAAGCCTACAATTTCATGCTCTTTGTACGTATTATTATAATCCGATCGAAAAAGTGGACCTTTAAAGTCTACACTTGTTAATTTACATACATTGTTACATGGTACCTGCAGACTGCAGCCTGCAGACTGTAGCAAACGGTACTGGTATTACACTGTTTTGAATGTATTTCACAGAAATAGGAGGTGAAGGCTAAATTGTGTAGTGAGGGGTACGAGCCGTACGACGAGAGTCATGTCGACCCTGGAGAAGAACGCATTTGCTTTTTGAATTGTGAATTCTGCTGAATGCTAAGTTTTGTAAATCTGTATTTTTATTTCGAATATAGTGCAACACGATGCTGCTGTGCTGTCTATGTCTATGAATACACCATGTTCATTGTTTTGATCCATACTTTTGAATACTGTGACTGTGACTGAGATATTTATAGTTGATTTTAAAAAGAGGTACTAAAACCACTCTGTTTTAATGAGCGATTTATAATTTCATGAAAGAGTCAGACAAAGGGGCTCGTTGGAAGAGGCTCACTTAATGACTACTATAGTTTCATGTCTATCTGTTTGTGCCGTCTGTCTTGTCCGGTGTCTGTCAATGAAAGCACTGTTGCATAAATAAAGGCAATTTCCTTCTCTTTATAAATATTATGATATGAATGAGACACCAAGTGAAACATTTGTGTATGGATGTTAGGGTTTATTTATAAAGGAATGTAATACATTTTAATTTTTTATGTACAGTCTTAATATTTTATACATGTGAATCTAGAAATATGTTTCATCATATTTATTTAAGCAGTTTCCAAACTGGAGGTTGGAAATGTTGGAATAAGTAGTTCGGAGGAGTGAAACTTTGTACAATGACTATCGTAACGTTATACATTACAAGTAGAGTTGTAATATTCAATCTAAACTCCTTGCTTTAGTTATAAATGTGATTTAATGTTGACATTACAGACAAGAGTTAAAGATATACACATTCGAAGAATATAATTTTTATTCGATATTAGCAGATTCGTGTTATTCATGCGTCCATGACGTACTTTCTGAGAAAAGTGAGCAGACATGTGTCAGATGAAGGTTCTCCTTTTTACGCACGACCGTTCATTAATCCGATCGTTCGTGTATGAATATGAAAAGTGAAAATGGGTTTCTTTGAAATTCTGGCCTTCACGAAGCTTGTCTCCAGTCCAGACCACCTACATGGACATTTTTCCTCGAGAAGATTTCTAGTTCTTTGCACCTTTATTTCAAGTTCCAAAAGATAAGGAGTGAAGAGAGTGAAAAAGAAAAGAAAAAAGCGTATGCAAGCAAAGAAAAACGGAGGTGGGCCAAAAATTAAAATTAAAACTCATCTCACGTAAAACATTAAGGCTACCTGAAATGAGCTGTAAAGTTAAGAATGATGTAAACGTCTATTTTCTCCAGCGAGTTCTTTAATTAGTTCATTTTGTCCGGGAAGAAAGAAAAATTGAAGTGTATGTGTATGCGTGTTTGTTCTCATCTGATGAGACTAGAGTACGTTACAATAACGTAACGGTAAACCCGTTTTGGTACATTCGCTCCATCTCTCCTGCACTAATGTGCACACATGCCATTAACTAAACGAAAAAAGTAATACCTTCTCTAAAGCAGTCAAGACAAGAGAGAAGAAAGGTTGTTTTCTCTGAGAGAGGATGAGATGAGCCATCCAATCTGTAATATTTGGAGAATATTGCTTGTGTAAAACGGTAATTGCACACATACACAAGCTGCAAAAAATCTGGAGTTTTTATGGTAGCGTTCGTAGCTGCTGCTGATGGTGATGATGATGTGGATTGGACGGTGTTGATGATACTGAAGAAAATGTGTTTTGGCTTCAGATATAAAAGGAGATGACCTGAGCTGCACTGGTTTTTTGCTGGGAGAATTATCGTTTTTATGAGGTCACACGTTTCTCTACGATTCATGGAATGGCGCCGAATTAAATGGTCACAGTGGAGGAGGAATACCTACCAGGCATTTGCTATGGTACGAATGTGTATCCAGATGTAAGAGCAATTTTTCTACAGGGAAAAGATAACATTGGAATTGGAGCTGGGATATCCTCTCGGGATTGCATTAATGAATATTAATTACTTGGACGGAGAAGAAAGGAGAAAAGAAAAAGTGTGGTGCACAAAAGAGAAAGAAATAGCGCAACATATCTTGGGTGGCTTTAAATGCCAGCCCTTTCGGGGCCTAGCCTCAGTCTGTGCTACCTTCATGAAGCTATGAATAAGCTGGCTTGGGTACATAGGTCTGAAAGTCTCCCAGAGAGAGTTTACTAGAGCTAGGCTAGGATTTTAGAATTGGAACGGTTATTTTGGAAAACGTTATTCTCCCGAGTTGATGGTGGAAAGAACAGGAGGAGGAATATAACGAAATATATTATAATAACGAAATAAGGAATGAAAATACTCAGACAAACCATTTAATTTGTTGTATGCACTCGGATTTCCCTAAAATTGTTGGGCTGATCCTCCCCATCCGTTAAAATCTATCCGTTAAAGTACCGTATCAATCAGATCAGATGATGTTGTTAGTCTTGTTAGTTGTTAGTAATGAAAATGATGGACTCGCAGTCGGCTGTAATAAATACAATAAATATTATTTTTTGTTTTTGTTTTTCTGCTGATGTGTATCTTACAAACATTTCCGGAAGTTGTAGTGATATATGAATTAAGAAAATGTTTGAACTCGGACTACATATACGAGCATGGTAAATACACACACTAAAGTTAATTAATTTAGAACAATTGGCGAATAATTAAGGGGTTATTTCATTGTGCTATTCATTCAAAATATTGAATTTTTACCCAGTGTCATTGAAATTGAAAATTGTGTATTGAAAAGGTTTAATAAGTTTCTATTTAAATTATGGGTTATTAACAAAATTAAGGAAAATGGCTACTCCAGAATTAATTTAGAGAGCGAAGAAAGTTTGACAAAAAGTTAATGTATAGTTAATGAAACTTAATTATTGTTGGCCTCGTGCATATTATACCAAGCATAATTCCAGCGCCATTTTATATTTTTATGAAAGGCGTCATTCTAGTTTAAACTGAATTTTAAAAATCACAGGATAACGTAGGCTGCGCGTTTCGTTTTGTATAAACCACTTTATAAAATGTAAATGGAGTCGATACAAGAATACAGTGCAGTGCGTGCAGCACATGGAGTACACGGGGAGAAGTGATTCTTTATTAATAACTATAGGCACTAATAATAATTTTGAATTAGAATGTCAATATTATTATGAAACTTGCTCGAGCTGTTTATCTTTTTTTATTCAACATCTCACTTTTGCCAGTTAATAAGTTAAATGTTTTCGCTGGTGTTCCACAAACCACACTACAATTTAAGGTACAAATTGACTTTCGCCGTGACACGAGTGGACATATAATTTGTATAGTTGATTTGTTTCAAAATAGTTCTCTAGGTAAAAACGGGAATTGCTCTTGCAAAATGGACCGTCATGGAGGCCCCTCGAAGCCTTCCACCATCTCGACTGCAGTCAACCGTCGGCTCGTGGCACTTCGTGTGAAGACACAACAGAAAAAGAAGAATCGCCCTAATCAAGGTGCTGTAGGCACAAACAAGAAAGGTCCGGTGCGACGGAAAAGTAGTTTATCCAATTACTCGAGAAGCCGAAGTTATGACAGTAGCTCTTCCGGAAGCTGGCAAAGTGATCAGGAGGAGGAGCAGGAGGAGGAAGACGACGATGACGTTGAAGGGGAAGAAAGTGACGGAGACGAGGAGGAAGCAGAAGAGGAAGAGGAAGAAGAAAGTAGAGCTAGGAACAGAGAACCCACCCGTGCAGATGAAGAGGAGGAGGAGGAGGATTCGGAGCAGGAAGAAGAGGACGATTATTGCGTTGGTGGTTACCATCCTGTGAAAATAGGAGATGTCTACAATCAACGTTATCTTGTCATCAGGAAGTTGGGCTGGGGGCACTTCTCAACCGTGTGGCTTTCCTTTGACCGGTTCCGACATCGCTATGTTGCTCTGAAAGTTGTGAAAAGTGATGAAAAATACACAGAGACCGCTGTAGATGAAATTAAGATCCTAAAAGAAATTATGAACGCTGACATGAATGATCCGAATAGAGAAAAGGTTGTTCATTTGCTGGATGATTTTAAAGTCTGCGGCATGCACGGGATCCATGTCTGCATGGTTCTAGAGGTTCTAGGCTGCAACTTATTGAAGCTAATCACTGGTTCCGGTTACAGTGGCATTCCACTGGGGAATGTGAAGCTCATTTTAAGGCAGATTTTGGAGGCACTCGATTATTTGCACAGAAAGTGCAAAATCATTCATACGGATTTGAAGCCAGAAAATATACTCATGGTGGCAGAAGAAGACTACCCTAAGTGGCTGCATGATGAGACGAAAAACTGGGATAATACGGATAAAGAGTATCCGCCTTATGCAGTGTGCAATTTACCGGAAGATGTGAAGGCAAAAGTGTACCCCAAGCAGAAACAAAATGGTGATGACGGTGCCTCTAAAGCCTCTGGTCCAATATCGAAGAATAAAAAGAAAAAACTGAAAGCGAAACAAAAAAAGTTGCAGCAACAAAAAGAGAAGTGTGAAGCGGAATCAATGGAAAATGATCAGGAAGTGGATGCTGCCACCGGCTCTGGATCTGCAGAGAAGGAGAAAGTTAGTACAGAGATTGCAGAGAAATCCATCGAAAATGCACCGCCACCGCCAATTGCTGCCAACTTGGAGGAAGACGGAGCTGCAGGGGATGCCAACTCAAACGAGAAGACAGCAATGAAACCGGAACAGTACAAATTGTCTCCCGATCCATCTAAGGAATTGTGTTCCTCCATAAAAATAAAAATTGCTGATTTGGGCAATGCATGTTATGTTGACCGCCATTTTACCGATGACATTCAAACTAGGCAGTATCGAAGTTTGGAGGTGATAATTGGAACTGGCTATGGACCCACGAGTGACATTTGGAGTGTGGCTTGTATTGCGTTTGAATTGGCCACGGGTGATTATCTGTTTAATCCTTCTAGTGGAGACAACTACTCCCGAGATGAGGATCACTGTGCTCATATTATCGAGCTACTGGGACCGATTCCAAAGCGACTTGCAATTTCAGGAAAGTATTCCCACGATGTTTTCAACCGGAAGGGAAAGCTGAAACATATCTTGGAATTGAAGCCTTGGAATCTTTTGCAAGTTTTAATGGAGAAGTATGAATGGCCGGAAGAGGATGCGAAACAGTTTGCCGACTTTTTAACGCCAATGTTGGCCTACGACTGGACCCAGAGAGCCACCGCAGAGGAATGCCTTCGGCATCCGTTTCTTTCTTAAAAATGCAATAATGTGTAATTGATATTTTAGTCACTAAATAATTTTAATTTATTACTACAACTATTATTATCACTCGATAAAAAGGTGCGATGAATTGAAGCATCTTTTTCGAAATTTCTGGTGAATCCAAATTCACAGCTAGCAAACCATGTACAGAATCTCAAATTAGTCTCGATTGTTTGTTAGTATACCCAGTTTTTAAACAAAACCAAAATGCACAGAGTAATGTTTGATTTTGGAACATGACAATAATAGCAACAATTAAACCATTTCAGTACGTTTTAAATAGATGAATTCTACGATGTACACTTGTAATTTTCTAACTAATGAGTTGAGTTTTCTCTACACAAAGGAATATTATTCAACAGATTGATGTATTTGTTTAAAATGAATTTATTATGATCATAATTCCGTTGACAGTTCTTTAAGGCTTAATTTACATAGATTTTCGAATTGTCTTCCGTTTCGCATGATAAAGCATAATTAATGGCACCACCGCTCTGAATGCCCTGCTGAAGCAAATTGTAACAAAGTAAACCTGCGTGTACAGCTTACTCATTATATTTTCCACTTGCTCCTTTTTCATACCCGGGATTCTTAACATAACTTCCCCACACGTTTCACCAATGGCTCCAACCTCTTCCACTGTTAATCGTCTAAACTCCTTGAAAAATTGTATTAATCTGTCCACTGGGTATTCAATCCTGCAACGGGCAATTTCCTTGTTGACCATCACTAAAAATTCGCATGACTCCACCAACTGAGCAAATATGAGACTTGTGAACTCTGCAAGGAGCCGTGTACCACAATTGTAGACTTCGCTTGGTTGCACCGTTACGCCAGAATTGATGTCTGTAAACCAGCACTGTTGCATTTTTAATCCGTAAGAGTGCATCGTTTTGATCAATCCCATTTTCGGTTGATAGTGAATTTCACTCATTGTCTTAAATAAATTTTCCAACTGCGCAGGAAAGTCGAATATTTCAAGAAACAACTCTTGAAAACCTTCCTGCACCTTCGACATGTCCACAAGACGTGACTTCAAGGACTCACTGAATGTGAATCCTTCGCATCTTTCGGTGTACACTTGGTCTATCTGTTCCAAAATTTGAAGGTAGCGCATACCATCGCACACGACAAAATAATCCACAAATTCGACTAGCCTTTCCGGATCGTCGTCTGCAAGACGCCCACGATTCCCCATAAAAACTTTCAGACCTGACAATCCTGGTTCTAAAGATTTGGATAGCACGAGGTTTAGTTTCAGGAGGGATTGAGTTCGCACCGCCTTCAGGTCAATGCCGGTTGCTTTGGAAGGAATTTCGGTAGTAGAGAGAATTTTCGGTATATTCTTAACAGGGACTCCCTGTTTTGATTTTTTGCGGATGACGACTTCATCCTCCGATCTTGTTTTATCTTCCGGACCAGCACAGAAGATAGCCTTGTAGATGGAATCTAGGCGGCAAAAGTCTCTGTGTTTTGCATTTCGCAGGGAGTCGGATTGATAAGGACCAACCTTTTTAGAACCTCCCACCTCACGTTTTTTGCAAGCAGTTTTTGATTCGTACAAGGCAATTTGTAACTCTTGTTCTTTCTCTTCAACTTTAGCAACTTGTTCTGGTCTTGGGTCAAACAGATCAGTTTGTGTATTGCAATTACTAGTTTTCCGTGTTGACCAAGAAGCTGTTGATGTATAGGGATAATCTTCACCAACGCCAACCGTGGAAACTGATGGAAAATTGGATGACGAACAACCAAGTGATGTTTGACTGGTGGACATTTCTGGAATTCCTGGAAGAGCGTGCCTGCTATCACATTGGGTTGCTGATGAGGGTCGAGATTTATTGCGAGATTTATTGGTGCACAAAATGGACTTTTTACAGGTTGACGGTGGAAGTGGAGGTCGAGTTAAAATTGCGTTGTTTGGAGTAGTTAATGTTGCCGCATCAGAGAGTTCCACAACATCTTCGCCACCGGCACCGGCACTCGTTGAAGGGCCACAACGATCATGGATGTGTCGCTCTGTGTCCAAGTTGCAGTTTACTATCATCACTGTAACAGAGTTAGGTTTAAACTTATTCGATTGATGAGGTGACCTCTTTGATTCATCGGGACTGTATTCAACATTTCCGTTCCCATCTTGCAAGGATCCCTCAGGAAATGGATCTTGAGTTGAAAGAAACGTTGCTCCGTGTTCGGCTACAGACTGACAATGTTTAGGAGCTGCTGGAGCCATTCGGAAGGTACAGGTTGTGCTCGTGCTCGTTATGTCTAGAACGAACGAAACGTGATTGAACTGTATTTATTAATCTGACCTCTTAAAATTATGACAAATTCAAAAAATTATGAACATTTAATTTAGAATTGGTGAAGTTGGAAATTTTCAAAATACTCCAGGGGATTCCCCGGGAGCGTCTTATTCGTATTAATCTGACCTCTTAAAATTATGACAAATTCAAAAAATTATGAACATTTAATTTAGAATTGGTGAAGTTGGAAATTTTCAAAATACTCCAGGGGATTCCCGGGAGCGTCTTATTCGCACACTGTGGTACTATTTTCCAGCTTCACCGTATTTGTGCAACTATCTTTTTACTTATGAGATCTAAATTACTTATCTACAGAGTAATAATAAAGTCATTTTTAAGTATATAAAAAACTTAATTATAGCAAATCTAACAAAACAAGGGACCCGCATTTACTTTGACAGACATCCATAAAGTCCTCATTCGCCTCATCGTCACACAGGGTCAAGTAATCATTTAGATTTTCATCGTACTCTGTCTGACAGAACCGCTCCACCCGACTTGGATAGCGTTTATGCAGACACCGAGGCTTCAGCTTTAGTATAGGAGGGTTCTTAAATTCGGACATTTAGATTCTTAATTTTTACACAGGAGATTTTGAACATCTTTCAATTTCAATAACACACTGAAAGGATAGTCGGAATTTTTAAAATATCCTATTATAACGAGATTTAATTGGACAATGTTTTAGTTAGTTCAAAATATTTCTATTCTAAGAAAGTGTATTATCCCCAATCCCCACAGAGACTTGCTTCGTTATTCTCCCTTACAAACAATTTCATCGACTGCTAATTTTCAGAAGCTAAACATCAGAAGGAAATCTGATTACGAAAGGATATGAGTCCTTGTCCTACACATACATATGTATAGAATGGCAGAATAAATTCTCCGTGTTATACTAATATTTTATTATTATTGAAGCGTTGGTTGTACATGTAGACAATTACATGGAAGGTAGGGCCAATCGTTATAATTTAATAGGGCCGACTAATCGGAATGATGGAGACGTTGAAATCCCTAACAAATGGATTGTTGCCGCATTAGTTGCCGGCTTCTTCGGAGGAGGTCTCATCTATATTCTTTATAGGAGGCGAACTCGAATAATGACACATCCTGCAGCAATTCCAAGTGGTAGCGCTAACCAGAGGTTGAAGTCAAGTCATCATAAACAGCCGCAGAGGAGTGCCTGCGATCACGAATTCTCTTGCATTCGTGATTTACCTACTGAAGTAAAAAAATATGCCTAACCAATGAAAGGGTATTTTTATTCAAACAAAACTTTTTAAGCAAAAAGAGAAAATAACCTCTTTGAAACATTCAGATTCGCACAAAAATCTGGCAAACATTGCCATACGACGATCTCCTCAGCCTTAGGCTCACCTCTAGTTTCACGAAGGACGATGTGGATACTTTTGTAGGCCTCCATGGTCGCGTCACCGCAACTGACACGGAGAAGTATGAATTTTTTCAACGAATCGCCCTCCAGTCATGCAAGATTACCGACTTGAAGACATCGATCGATCCTGACTTTTTTCTGAATCCCACCGTGCTCCAACACCTTGAAATCCGGGAGTACATACCAATTCCACTAGACAATATATCCCAAATTCTCAGCATGTGCATTAATCTAAAGCATCTGAAACTCCGTCTAACTCTGAATGACCACACCGAGCAGACCTCACAAGTCATCCTGGAAAACATTGCACACATGAAAGGACTGACCTTCCTTCACATCAAAACAAAGCCACGTCACATCCCAGAGAATAAAATTGTGCCCAGTAATTCCACGCCACCCTTCCAATGTAACGCTCCTAAAAACCTGAAGCATTTGCACTTAGAAATGCCAGACATTCCTGTAGAGGAACTGACTCGCTGGAGAGTTGTTCTGGAGAAGCAGAAACATCTTGAGGTGATCATGTTTAGTTTGGGCAATGTTTCCTGGCGGTTTTATGAGAACACTCTGAAGGAAAATGGTAGCTCGCTTCATCGGGTCGTGCTGGAAGGAATTCGCGGTTGGAGTTTTGAGCGCAATGCGGAAGATCCACTAGATTGGGGTATGTTCGCTGATTGTGTCAGGTTGACCTCTATTGACCTCTCCTGCAACCGTGGAGGTGAACATGATGTACTGACCTCGCAAAACTTTGAAATGTTTCCTTGTGGCACAATCGAAGAATTTTTTATTAGCAGAATTACCCTCAGCCCACAAGCTGTGGAGAGGGTTTACTCGGAAATGTCGAGGTTGCAGCGTGGTGCGCTGGACCACATTGGACACCCTGGAATCGAGAGAGCCAACGAAATGGCATGGATGCTCCAGCATGCTGAAAACGACAGAGACAATATGAATTGGTGGCAGAATGAGAATCTGTGGGACTTTGTGGCACATGGCATTTTCGGGGTGACCTTGGCTGCTCTCTTGACCTACGTGGTACGTACACGCGGGGGAACCGAAGGCCTGATTGGAGAAACCTTTCAGTTATTGAGTGAGCTTGGAGACCCGATTCAATTACAGGGGAGAAATGAGACACGTTTCAATGCCGGAAACCGTTCCCAAAACTAGAGCAATATATCTGATATTTCTGTTATTCGGCAATTGAAACCGTTTTTTCAATCTCAAGACAGAAATAAAAAAGCATGTATTGCACGCTATCTCGTGAAGGAAAAAGTTTTTATCTGCAGGTTACTTTGTGTAATACGAACGTAGGTAAGTAGTGTACCTCCACCTCTCCAAAACGAGTTTCTAGTTTCTACTATATTAATTGGACTGAGTGAAAAAACGGACAAGTAAAAGTTAGTTTATTTCCATCTGATTCGTCGCCCAACTTCATTTTATTTAAACCTGGTCATGTTAAAATACATCTAATCTCAATTTTTGAATTTTCAGAGCTACACTTGACTCTATTCACAAATATTACAAAACGCACCCATTTCAAGTTTATTGTTTGGCTTCACAGATTGTTAGCGCGCTGCGTTTGGCGATAGATCAGGCAGTCGAAACCTGTTATCAGGTCCTTTTTTTGCTCGTGGTGGGCAGTGGAATCCTGTTCCCATTGTGGGTTCATCGTATCCATCGAGCTGATAGCCGGCTCCGCTGCTCATCATTTTCTGAGCCACTCTCAGAAAGTTGGCGTTTCTGTACAAATCACGTAATTGTTGTACACGATCATTTACACAACCCAAGAATGAATTCAGTTTAGGACCGTCCTCAGCACTTAAGAAATAGCCACAGTCACTGTTATTCGCATACACAGGACCATCACTCCAGATTAGATCATATCCTCCAATGCGCTTTTCAAAACTTGTCAGTCTATGGCATAAAATATTTCGTTACGAAATGCAAATGTCACAAAGTTTACTATTATGGACATTTGGAAAATTTCTTGCCTCCCTTCCAAGTCCAAAACGGAGGTGGTGTCATCAATAAGGCCACACTTCAAAATATAGTCCTCTTCATTGGAAGGAGTAAAAGCGGGACATGCATTCACTTCCAGGAGCCACCTTTCAATTGAATAGATTCTCGTTTTGAAATAATTTTGCCTTACTTTAAATAGCAATGAAACACAGAAAAGTAATATAAATTACACAATTTAAATAAACAAACTCTTACGGGAAAAGATTTTGATCCAGAATCACATCAAATCCATAAATCTCAAAGCAGTGTCTGTCTTGAACAATGAAACCTGCCGCACTCTGCAAAGTTCGAATGACAATAAAGTCAATTTGATTCATCATTTTTTGCACTTTCTCCTGACCATGCCGTGCTGTCAAATATTCCCTCAAACTGCGGAGGCTCCACTTCGATCCCTATTTATGATAAATCATTCATGTGATATAATTTATATCTACATATTTCCAGAATTAGGAGGAAAATCAGATGCAAGCAAAAAATGGCGACCTTTTCAGGGTTGTAGTCTTCAGACGTTTTTTGGATGGCCACATTAGTCAAGTGAATGTATACATCTTGTAGCGCATCAAGAGAAAATTGACCTGCTGAAAATCGGGCAAATCCCTCTCGATACACCCACACTTTCATTGGTTGAAACTTGTAAGGTACAATTTTAAAAATTAATCATAGACACTTAAAACATTTTCTTTTCTTAGTAAACATTTTTATTACCGAAGTGACCAAAACGTAAAATCTGATGTCAAACTTGCGACCACCGATCAGATACGGATTAGAGATATACTTTTGCACTACATAAGAATCTGGACGGATGGGTTGACTCTTCGCGAAAACATCCGGTTCAATATTCAATGTTGACGCAAAATCAGAATGCATTTGGTCAACTTGTGAGGATGATGAGTCCACAGCTGTACCGAGATTCCGCCTCGGAAGAACATTTGATGTGTCAAAGGAACTGTAATGATGAAAAAGGGAAGAACTACCGTGACCGTGGCTGAATCCCCCTGGTTGTGGGGCATGTTGATGATCCATATCAGGATACTCGAGTCTCTGACGCCAGTCAAAGTAATCTTTGATTCTGAAGAAGTAACGACAAATGTTGGATGCAATGTTTTAAACTTAAACTTATTGGTATTTATTTTATTTGATGCATAAATCACTTTTGGAAGATAAATATCCCGCGACCTTGGGACCCAGCGGCTGGTTTAATGATCCACAGAGCTTTTGGGTCAGTTTTAAACTCCATCACGAAATAACCATGTTCCCTCTAGAATTAATTAAGCACTTTAAGAACTTTAGTTATGATCTGGTAATTTAATTAAATATAATTTGCAGAAACAAGACATTACTGGAAGAACGTAGGTCATCGGCATGAAATCCATTTTGTCTGCTTCCGGTTTTCCAAATGATCGCTCAAGTCTTTGTCTACAGTAGAATGAAAAAAAAAACTTATTTTATAAATTGTTTTCCATACGCCATTAGGATAATTTCATTTAAAATGAATGTTCTCCGCACTTCAATCGTTTAATGTTTTTCACAAGCTGGTTTTTACGGGACAGCTCTTGGCAATTACGGAAGTGGCCTATACGCTGATGGTTTTCTAAGATTCTTCCACTCTGAAAGAGGTCACGAAGTTGGGTCATGTCGCACCAAAATATATCCCAATCGTCGTGCTTTTCCTCGACCTTGATTTTTGTAAAAGTTACCGAAACTTACTTATTGTTCTGTATAATTCATACAATTAAAGAGTACATGCGATTTGCAATACCTCACTCCACCCTCTTCTTCGCATGGCGTCTGCAACTGTTCCAGAAAAAGTGCATTTAAACTTGAATTTCTTCTTTTGTGGAACTGTGGCAAGTGCCATTTTGAAAACTGTATATGAGTTTTGAAACCGCGCTATATGTCAACTTATTTTTCTTTTCCAATTTTATACGAAATTAAAGAAATACTATGCGAGCGACTATTTTTTTCTGCGGTTAAAATATGAATATGAATTATGAATGAAAATCTAAAATAGCAATGAAGAGCAATATTAAATTAAATGTCTTTTCTGCGACTGTCTTCACCTGATCTGAAATTAACGTGTCAATGGTGATTTATGTAACGGAGTTAATAAATAATACGAAGGCATGATAAGAAGAAATCCTACCATTTCGGATATAAACCCCAAATAAATGTGACGGTGAAAGGAACCACAACCAAAGGGTTTAGGTTTAAAAAAATTACTGCGACTTTTTATTCTTATTGCGTTAAATAATACATTTACCACGTGTTTACCGATTTAAATATATTTTGATTTCAAGATTGCCTAATATGACTTAATATTATAATGATTAGAGTGATAATTTAGTAAGACTGTTAAGGTTAATTAGTAAATTAATTTTTAAATGGTGGTAAACCAAAAAGTTCGGGTTTAAAATTTTCTAAAGAATCAATGACTATTGTTGCCTGTGCGGAGTTTGTATCAGCAATTGGCGGTGGAACCCAAACGACCTGCATGCCGGCAGCGACCGCAGCCTTCACTCCGTTGGCTGAGTCTTCAAATACTAAACACTATGTCAGAAAATCAAATTCCATCAATTAGCACTTGCAAAATTTTTACTATGCAACTCATTTAAATCTTGTCTAATGTCTTGTACTTAAATAGTTTAGTTGCTTGCTTGCATACCTTATCTGGGGTAGGGGGTTTCTCGAACCGATTGGCTGCAATCAAAAAAATGTCTGGTGCAGGCTTTCCATTCTTCACTGCCGGATCATCCGAGCCCTTCACAATGTGACTAAATTTGGGAAAAAATGATGGGTGGTGCTTCTCCTTCAACTTAAAAGTTGAGTCTTTGCTGCTTGTGGCAACACAGATAGGAATGTTGTGTGACTTCAAATGGTCCACCAGTCGGTCAGCACCAGGCATGAACTCCACGTAATCAGCGAAAACGTCTTTGTAGTACTCCTCAATTTGCACCAAAAACTCATCAATCGTAATGGGCAATTTCATTGTGGTAATCACTGCTTCAGCTGCGCCTTGAGCCGTACGACCCTTGGCGGCCCGCTTCGCCTCATCAGAGTATTCGAGACCAAATTTGTTGCACATTTTGTTAATGGCTACATCGTAACGTGGTTCCGTATCTGCAAAATTAAAACATACCAAAAGTGAGTGACTAATATAATTTAAATAAATTGATACACTTTGAATAAAAAATACAGAAAAGCATACGTCATTTTGTTAATAAAATGTTTGTGAATTTCTTGATATAAAAATTTTTCTTACTTAAAAGTAGTCCGTCCATATCGAAAATGACATGTGTAACGGATTTAAATTGTTGCACCATTTTGTTAAAGGAAATTATTAAAAATTATGAATTATTGTCTTAATATTCGAAATTATAGACACTACTAATGTTCGAACTGTTTCGATAATTCTAACAGAGTAAGATATGTGGAGATATTGCGCTTATCAAAACCTTTTCACGACTAATACAAAAGTTGGCTAGATTTCGGCTTTTATGCTTTTAAGAAAAAATATGGATCATCACATTCAACTTGGATTGTCAACAAGAGTGGAAAGATACCGGTATGTTTTGTTACAATTTACTTGGTTCTGAATTACAAATACAATGTCAATGTGTGCGCAGTAAAGAAGTTCATACTCCAGTGCATGCTGCTGGAAGCTGGAAGTACGTCAAATGTAAGAAGAATAACCAGAAGGTCAGAGTATACTACTACATTTGTTTTGCAAAGCTTCAGCGAGTTGCACAGACTAAGAAGTTCTATTCTCTATCTTATGTGTTGTGTGACTACAGTGACTTTTCTAGCTGGAATTTTTTGTTCGCCTGGAGTTTGGATCGATTAAGCAGCTAAACCTATATGTCAAAAGAGAGATGGAGCATTCGTGTTGCTCGTGTTTCTTTTGCTAGTCGGCTCAAATCTGGATTCATTCATAATAACCAGTAACCACAATAGTGTTATTGTTAGCTGCTTCGAGATAATTCTGTATAAAAATATATTATTCATTTCCATTTTGGTATGGCATGGCTTTCAAAGAAAGTTTTGCTTCGTTCCAATTCTTTGTTGTCGTATCACCATATTTTCCTCTTTGTCTGTTTGAGCCATTGAACTACTTCGAGTAGTAGTCTACTTGTTTAATTTCCGAGTTGCATTTGCAATTTAAAAAAATGGATTCTTTTCCAAACTCAGCCTGTGACCACTAAGGAAAAGGAGAATGACCGCTTTGCTATACTTTTCAGAGAGTTGATAAAAATGTGTGAAAGGAAACGATGGTTCTATGAAACAACATATTCATTCTTCATACAGATCCACATTACTGCAAATTACACAATCACGCTCTTATCTATCGGACAGCAAATTTTTGTCCACTCGGCAGATTAAGCTAACTTTTGTGATCACTTTCCTAAAAATATCACGACTATACCCTTTAACATATATTGTATACTCATTTTCTTTCCTATTTACTAAAGAATTTAGATGTTTTAGCTAACTTTCCATTTGAATCGAGAAACTTCTCAATGAGTAGAACAAAAGAAGACTTTTTGTTTATTTCTGCTTCTACTCTGTAATCTCTCTCAATGGAACGTGATGGAAAGTTTCTTTTTTCCTATAAATATTTTGTATGTTTTAGTTAGGTATGCCTACGGTATTGGTAAACTACAGGCTGCATGTGTATTTTTACTCGTCCACTTAAATGTTTGACTTTGTAATCCAATTTTGATGCCTGTAATGTGATCATTCATCGCTTTGCTTGACATACCCAAATACGCAAACTCTACTAATCCAGATATAATCATAATCGCTCTTTCATTTTGGACTTCATCAGATTCGTCAATACACAACACAAGCTTTCCTCTATTTTTTTTGTTTTTGAAGATGATGAATGAGTCAGTGAAACGCTACAGTCCACACGAGACGAAATGTGAACCCTAACTCTCCGCGCACATTATTATTATTATACTCCACACTGTATACCCTTGTGCGTATTTAATAATAATGTTGTCACACGTAACAGTTATAATTGTGTCTTTTGAGATTTGTTCATTTTTATGACGGAAGTAAAACTTTCCATTGATATTTTTCCTTCTTTTCTTGCACTTGGTTAGTGTACAAGCAATTCTATTCGTCGTATGCTTCATTCCATGAGCTTCCTTTCCAGGTTTTTCGATTTAATCACGCTCATTTCTTCTTTTCAAAAAGGAACGAAAGAAAACAAAATCGCATCCATCTTGCCTCCTTCTTTGAAGCTCTAGTGTAACATGAAAGGAATTTACTGACAGACTAGAATTTCCTGAATCGTTTGACCTGTCAAACTGTTCATGTCTTTCAATATCCAAAGTCCATCCATTGTCTGCTTGTGTTCACACGAAAATATTGTTCTTTGAACAATAATAGATCACATGGAGCTTCCTTTTTCAATTTAACTTGTCAGTTAGCAAGCTGAAGTCAAAGCGAGAGTTGCGAACATTTATGTAATGTAAATGAAAAACAAAGCAAAAAATTGTGTTCCATTATAAATCTATGTGATTTTGAACTTTTCTGCGTCTTGAATAATTCATTGGAGCACAAATAGCCCATGAAAATCACATTATCTATCATTCCTTTCTCACAATAATAATAATAATTCTCTTAGATGTCCAGCTTAATATAAACTGCATCCATTATATTCCTTCCTTTTCCCACTTCCGGCTCATTTTTATGCTCCACTTGCGTCCAATGGCACAATGTAAATTTCTTCCTAGTTCCTAACGACCCATCTCCTCGAAATATTTTCCATTCTTCTTCCAAATTGTGTCAATATTTTCCAGGAAAAGAGCATGGCTCCCTCATCTTGCTCCTTATTAAAGTGTTCCACTTTCTGTTCTAGTTGAAAAAGTTGATACTCCGTATTCTTCATTTGCTCAAAAATGGCCCTTGACATCTAGTTTTTGAAATGCTCCATAAAATTAGTTTCAGTTAGGTACTCACTCTCTCATTCCGCAGTATCCATAAATTTTCTCATTAATTTCCTCTGAAAATCCAACTTCACTCGAGGAGAAACCCCTCCAAGAGTTTGATCTTGATCGTGTCTCCAATTTCCTCTACCCGAACTTCTCATTAAAAAATCTGCAACAAAATTCTAAACTGACTGAGAGTACAACAATAATCTATTCCCAGACTAAAATTTCTCTAGTTACTCCAACTCCGAGACTTTTCTTTTCAAGTGTGTGTTCACCGTGTTCTCAGTTGAAAGGGACACATTATCCCGGTCCACACACGAGTCGACTTGAAGAAAATAAGCATTTATGCAAACATCGCTTGTTCATTTCATTCTGGAAAATCCACTTTTGGAAACACTTCTCCGGAGTCAACTTTTCTTTTCCAGCACCAATTTCTCTTGGAGAATTTTTGGAGAGGACAACGACTTCTTTTCTTCGTCTGCTTCTTTGGTCACAAAATTCCCAGACTCTAAAAATGTACTCGACTCAACTCAACTCTGTTTTTCGGTCTGGGCTGGGGCTCTTCTTTTTCACCCGAAAAGGGAACATGAAGCACAGAGAGAAGAAAGGCTCTCTTTTTTCTTGTTTTATGAACACAAAGTGTGTATAGGTAGGCATGTACGTGATGTGTGGTTTGATTCATGAGGCTCATAATCTTAATCGGGTGAATGATTTATGAGGACATAATAAGGGCTGCTGCGTTCCTGCTACTTTTACCTCTCCCCTGCTCCCTCCTCTCTTCCTTTTCTTTTCTCTCATTTTTTTCTGTCACAGAGGAAATGCATGCACCACTTTTTCTTCTTCGAAAAGCAAATGTGCATGAATTGCGGCTCTTCTTTTATATGTATGTAGTTTTAAACCATTTTACGTGAAGATCATTTAGACATCTTTTGCCATTTTTTGCAGACAAAGGAATAAAATACCATAGGTGTTTTATTTTATTTAAAAGAGATTAACAAAAACAGAACAAAATTGAACATAAGGAGAAGATCATATCAAAAAATTAACTAGATGAACATAAGAAGGACTTGCAAAATGTGAGAAACTTGAGAAAAATGAAATTGACTTTTCCAGTTGGTTTTTTGTATTAGTCAAAAGTACCAAAAAGTATGTCCAGAATTGGAATGTCGACCGGCAGACTTCCAAAATAGAGTACAGAACCCCAGTTTCACAAAGAGGACCTCTATACTAGGACAGTGGCATGTATGCTAATGATGATAAGTTACCTAGATAATCGCCACAGTCATCATCATCTGCATCATTGCCATCATCATTAAGATAATGTATGACCCTCTGTCTATGTAAAGCTGCGTATGTAAATGCACAAATTATTAACTTTCCTCCGTACTCCCACAGTGCCTCCTTGTTTGCCAGGAAGACGGAGAAAAGCCGTAGGAGGTAATTCACACAAAGACACATGACTTTTTTTCCTTTTTCGTGTCCGCTACCTTTCTGACGACAAGTTGAAGTGGATATTTACTAACATAAAATGTACACCTATATTTCATATGTAAATGTAAAAACATATCAAGTTTATTAAGCAACTCTTATTCATGCCCGGTCTGGATTTTATTTCCTTGAAACAAGAAAAAACTTACGCTTTCTGTGGGCGATAAGGTTTATAAAGATTTCCATTTCATCCGTACCAGTTTATTTAGCCCACGATATTTCAAAGAAGCCAAGGAATTGTCAGATACCAGGTGAGTACTGAGTACTTTCAGCGTGAACATGTCGACAGAAACGCCTTTTTATATTTCGTATTCCTTTTTGTGTCAAAAAAGAAGATGAAAGTGTCCTTATTTATTTTCAATATCTGTGAAGAATGATGAAGGATATTATTTTTTGTTGCTTTTATTTCTGGAGAGAAGCACAGCTGCACACCGGGATTTTATTGAAATCTACATAAAGTCAAAGGAACACAAATTTATTATTTTGTTGTAGTGATGAAATTGTCGAAATTATTGGGTTCACAGGAGGAAAAAATATACCTCAATATGCAATAAAGTTTATTTTATATTCATTCTTTTATTCAACTTTTGGAGTTGATCACTGATGAGGTAAAACGGAATCAAAAAGTGGGAGAAGGTTGAAGACACCTGGGGACTTCTCAATTCAGTTGAAAAACAAAAAAGCAGACGGAGTTTTTTCTTTGATAGTACTCTCCATGTTTCAACGCGGAAGTGAAAACTATCGGTAAAGTTGATCCACAAGATTCTAAGGGTCATTCCTGAAATTCAAAATTTAGGGCTGAATCCTTCCTGAATCTTTCTGTATTGTACATCTCAATTATTTATTCCGCAGTGTTTCACTGAATGTTATTAAAAATGAAGCGTATAAATGTAGTTTGTTTATGGACAGAACAGCAAAAAACAACCTGCCCACGTCACTCTTTGGCATGTACATATACAAATTAATTAACTGAAGCAAGATAAATTTGTACAAAGTTTAATTTGGGCTAATCAAAAAGAAATATTCTATTAAGATCGCGTTTTATATACTTCATGATAGTAAACACATGTTCTAGTGCTCCATAAAAATGGCGGCTGGCAATAATAATTTTATGCTAGGTTGATGTGTTAATACCTTCATAATAGGTCTACTTTAAGTAGAAAAACAAAATGAGGCCTTTAAAAGTAAACACGGAACTCCCCCAGGGCAAATGCATAATTAAAACCGGGAGTCTTTTTAAGGAGAAAAAGAAGGTGTACATAAATATTTATGGAGCAATAAAAATAATAATGCGATGATACTAAAGTTGATCTCCCTGTTCTACATCTTTCAAGTTATACCTACTTTTCTTATCTTCCTCTTTCTTTTTTCAAGACGTAGACATATTTGCTATTTTTTCAGAAGATTCTGTTTTTTAAAATGGCGACGAGTTCGGAAGTGGAAAAAACCTCTAATATACTTTATTGTGTTCAAAGCCAAACTGTAATCACGCAGTTTTCTCTCAATCTCATTTACATATAAGAATATACTCATCTCATCTGCACGGTAAATGTGAAAAGGTAGGTTTTTAAAATTATACTAACAGACTTCGCAAGTAGTAATCATCATCTGTTTGATATCATTTTTTATCATTTTATGGTCTCGTTAAATTGCGAACCAAACCATGTATATAATACGCCACTAAAGTACAAGAGTAATATCGAAGGAGTATTTCTCGGAGTAGAACGGAAATGAGTTTATATTTTTACGTAAGTTTTTATTACCCCTTCCGGGGAGAAAGGAGAAGCCACCCTTCTCTTTCCAAGTATCTGAATGAAGTACAAAATGCAAATGTTATATTGTGAAACACAAAGAAAGTAGAAAGAAAAGTGAAAAATAATAAATCTGTCTACCTGTCAAGTATCTTTGTTTGCGAGTGAGAGGTTACAAATATTTGTATTTCTGCCCACACACATGGAGCAAGAATAAGTGCCCAGACATATTTACATTTTCTTTATAGATAGATAAAGTATAGACACGATACTTCAAATGAGGGAGCCACGTTAAATTTTAAACTCACTTTCGCTTCTGTTTCTTTATCCAGGTAAACGCTGTTTTTTCAAAACAAATAAGAAAATCGGTGGTGACGAGTCTTTTGGCTTGATGGTAAAAGTTACTCGTTTCAATGAATTCCTACGTTAGAGTACTAACTACGAAGTGTACCTGAATTATGTCCACATTGTGTATAAATAATAGGATGACCATGACCGAAAAAAGCAGCGAGTGTCCAGTCAAAAAATGTCGCTGTATGCTTAGCCTGATTTTGGTTCTTAGCTTTCACTGGAACGGTTTTATTATTTGCAGACCATATTTGTTTTAGAGCATGTACACAATACAGAAAGGTTCTTTAACGGTCCAATTCACTCTCCAAGTCTTAACTAAATGGGTACATTGTTAACCTTTAGTATTACATCTTTGTCTTTGTCTGCACAATTCCATTTGACATCAGAAAAGAAGTAGGAGAAGAAATTTATGGGGAATGTCAATGTCCACATTTATTTTAGAGACCTTTTATATTAAGATGAAATGTGACAATAAAAGAAAGGTGCACATGCGTCTCCTTGCTTTTGCTTTTTGGCTAAACCAAACGAGAGGCTGAGTAAAAATGTGCAAATGTTGTATGTGTACTGGAGAAACGATCCATTTCACTTTGTATTCGAGACTTGGATCCGGATTTCAGTGTACTTTGCGGCACCAAATAATCCTCTTTTCCACTGCTAAACGATAGTGTCACTTCCAAAACGAAACGAAAGTGACAACTGACAACCTTAGATCCGTTTTTAAATAACAGAGTTTTACTTAAAATGGAAACTCGTTTTTACTAATCTGATCTTTTTAAAAACTTTTTGTTTCTAAAATAAGGGAAATGCTAGTTCCTCAACACGAGCGGCGTGTAATTGATTTTACTTCTACACTATTGTGCTTTAAACGAGTTGGTGTTTTGTAGGATTTTCAAAACTCATCCTTTTGTATTTCCTTCCTATTTATTTTGATCATTTCTTTATCATCATTTATAAAAAGCCATAATACGAAACTTTGACTTTGCGTTTCACCAAAATAAGCTGTTTTGACGGTACAGGTTAGGTGATGCCTCCTTGTCCTATACATGTATGTTTTCTGCTGTCTAATTTTATTTTGACTTGACTTAATAAAAAATACTATTTTATATCGGATTTGAATGCGGATGTATGCAATGCAGAAACAGCATGAAACCAAAAAAGTCGTTCTAGTCCAGATCAGCAGAACTTTCAGGTCTTCAGTGTCCAGCGAATTGATGTGTTTGGTGCAGCAATGGAGCATGCCGATTTTTCGGAGAAATTTGGTACCCTATCTGCATGCGCTATTTATTGCTTCTGTTCACTCTTCTTTTCCACCTTGAATCATTGGGACACAATTCTTCTCTTTTATCTTCACCCAAAATTTGTATAAAACCACTGCCTAGCCGATGCTAGTGATAGAATAGTAAACGAAGTGGCTGGCCCACACACAAATCTCGATTGTTATCCTTTTCGCTGCATGCATAGTGAATTCCAAAAAGTAGAACAAAAGATGCGGTTCGTTTTCCTACTGCAGCGATCAGACAACTATTAGAGTTAGACCATACACGATGACGAAAATACGCAGCCTTTCCCAATGTTAAAATAAGGGCAAATGTTTGTTTTTCTAAAATAAGCAGGAAAAATATATTTGGTCTTCTTTCAGTATAGTGGATAACAGACGATAATTTTTGTTTGGATTCTACACAAGGCATATTGAATTGAAAACTAGAAAACCGCTGCTACCACAAGTCCATGTCCAAAGCATATTGAAATAAACGACTTGCTGAATGAGAAGTGAAAAGATATTTGCGAAAGTAGCCAATAAATGCAAAATAGGTTGTCATTTGTGCTTTGTTTGCACTGCGGTTTTTGACATCACCATGTACTTTCCGAACACAAATAGTTGACCGACGGGCTTAATCTCAGAGGGTGTCTCAATCCGGACAACCATGTGTTTTTGTCCCTTGTGGCTGTGACGTTGCAATAAATGTTCATTTTTTAGTGGTCCACACGATGAATATTTAACAAAATTCAGGCAAGACACATAAACTTTCAATGATATCTTGGATGTTGCAGCTAGAAGGAAGACTGAAATTGGAGGGATCCAAAAGGAATCTCGGAGATTTAATAAAAGACCGGATTAGATAGAGCAAAGCGGATATCAGAGCAAGGAAGAAATTCAAGAATTTCTGGGTACATTAATGCGACACGATTAATTGAGAACTGAGAATGTCAGACATCTGATTATGTTCCTCCACTGTTTGTCGATGAAATGTTAAAAATAAAATGGAGCAATAAAGCAATTCACGCAAAGAAAAGCAATTCAATCATTGTCGTTAAGTTTTGTACGAGGCATCATAATAACCGTAAAGTCAAAGTTTATTAGGAATTATGAAGCTATTTATTTATGAGACCAATTTTTCCACCAGATGACACTCTGTTAAATTTAGACCTAGGCTGCTCCAAAGTGGGCGCAAATGCTTTGATTTCCGGCGCAAAATTTAATATTTTCCTTTAAAAATAAATTCATTGACAATCCAATTCTGGGCATTCATAAAATAACTTCGCCTTCGTTTCGCTTTTTTCCAAAACCCAGGAAAAGAAGTCATTTTAGAGCGAAAGCATTCCAATTCAATTCCCACGACCACTCCAGTGCAACATTACATTGTGATAATGACTTCGACAACGACGCCAAGTGTGTGTTCACTCCGACTTTCATCGCTACATTCTCCTTTTCGTAAGGGAAATGTCCTGATTTGATACTCATTTCATAAAAACATATTATTCGTTTTGTTACCCAATTTATTTTTTGCTCCGTCCAGAATAATACGAAGAGAATGGAGACATTGTGTACAACACCCGTAATGAAAGTCAACAGTAGATGTGTCCATTGTGTCCATATATTTTAATACGGTCTCCATCTCCCTCCTCTACGAGATTTCTAAAGTGGCCCATTAAATTTTGCACTTGTGCTCGCTTTCTCACGTTCTTACTTAGCAAACAACATTTTTGGTGGTACGTAAAAAGAAACACTATTTAAAAGCAAGCGAGGTACACACTCGGTCTGCCACTTCTCAAATGTAACAGATACCTAAACCTGTACATCGTCAACCAAAAGCACGAGTTTCATTGACACTCTCATTGGAGAGAAAAGTTTTGTAGAGAAAATGAAATAAACCATGTGTGCCACAGTTCCACATAGACACATAACACAATGGTATAAATAACATGTCTCCGAGAATTCATTTGGGACTCATGCATGGCCACATCTAATCCAATCTCCAATTTTGACAAAAAACACATCTCCTCCGTCTTCTTCTCTGCTCAACCAGAAAAAAAGAATTTTTTGTGGGTGGCCCAATAATCCTGTAGTGGCACTTCCGCTGAAAATCGACCATACAAATATTAAATAAAAATAAGAAGAAACGTCTACATTTACCTCTTCTCTGTCTATATCTAGTTGTGTGTATATTCTGTTGCATAACATCAATTTTTTCTTTGGAAATCCCGTTTTAGGGAGAAAGATTTTATTTCAATAAAAATCCGCCCCTCACGGCAATGTGGTCAAAAAATTATGCCTTTTGCATGCTTCCCAGTATCCATTTTGTATTGTTGGAGGAGTGGATTGTCGTGTTGAATTTGGTGTGTGCGTGTGGGTTGATCATGATATTCATTTCCCTGCGAGCCCTTTTTGTCCACAACTTCCTTTCCAGACTATAAAAAGGTGAAAGAGACGAAGGGAGAAGGCGAAGAAGAAGAAGTGGCAAACCAATTTCCTTTTTATTGATCCACCTCCACGTCCCCTTCCAACTTCTCCAAACTGGTTAGTCGAGACCAAAAAAGATAGGCTTAACAAGGCAAGTGGAGAAAGTTGGAGAAAGAAAAAGGTGGATAAACATGTGTGCGAGTACAGAGATAGGTATTTTTCTTCAATGGAGACAAAAACCAGTTTGAGATTTTCTTTTGCTTTGGTCGGTGAACCATCGTCCTAAACTACATGATATCTACATAGTATATATGTTTCAGGGGTGAGGAACCTTTCAAGACACCCTGGCAGATGTGAAAGGCAAAAAATTAATATTTTAAATATATCTCGTTTTCATTTTATTTCACATATCTTTTGGAATTTTGACTGAATAAATATTTTATTGTATTGTAATTTATTGTGGTGATATGGGAAAGGGTAGTGATGCCTTATCTGGTTGATTTTCGTTTCTCGTTTCTCATTGTATTCATCTTTATAAAGAGTAAAAATTGACGTTTCTCTTTTCAAACAAAAACGAATGTTGTCTTTTTGAATTGAATAATTTTTATTCGTTTCGTATTTCGAAGATATATAAGTATTCACCCATTTTATTTAGATAAGCTATGTAGATTTTTTGTTTTTTCATCTTTTTCCATTCCTTCCTCAAAATGTATGAACAAGATTTGTTTTTCCGAAGTTATAGGCTGAATCGAAGGAAAAAGTGCGGTTTGCTTGGGTAGATGCTCAGTCACTGGAACAAAAGACCTTGAGGTAACCACACAAAGTAAAGTTGCGCAAAACATGGAAAATGCTCCACCGTCTTGCACAAATGGGACGACGAACGGGCAAGAAGCTTCAGTGGAGCTATGCAAATGCAATAGAAAATATCTACCCGTGCCCATTCTTTATGGGAAAGTCGATCACCGAACAAGGAAACTCACTTTTTTTGCATAAATAGATGACATATGCATATCATTTCTTTTGAAGACTTTTCCACATAATTTTTTCCCCGTTCCCTCATTTTTTATTCATTTTCCCGAGTTGAGAAAAGCGGCTAAAGATAAAACTTAATATTGACTCATTTTTTCTTTCTCTCTGCCGTGTCGCACCAAAATCGGACGATCGAAGGGAGGAAAGAAGCTGGCCCAAAAACTTCTTTTTGTATGACAACGATACAAGATTTTGAGATGAGAGAAAGCTAGTGAAAATAAGAAAAGGAAAGTGAAGAATTGGTGAATAAGGAGAAGAAGAGAGAATGTTGAAGAAAGGAAAGAAAAAGTGTTCCCAAAAGAAAATGGCAATTGTCGTCTGTGTACATTCCATCAATAGATCTGGAGGAAAAAGAGAAAAAGTTTTTTCTCCTATCGCCTTTTTCTTTTGACTCCACTGCAGAAAAAAGTTTTTGCTTTTTCTTTCTCTTTCTCCGGAAGGAAATCGATTTGTATTGTTGTACAACACATAAAAAATAATAATGCGACTGTCAAAGGGAAAGTGAAAGAGAGTAAGTGAAAGTAGCTTTATTTTTCTTTGCCAGGTTTTGATTTTCTATCTATTTCATTTAATCCACGAACAAAATGTATTTTTTTGGAAAGGGATTCATTTATTTATTCGCTCAGGTCTATGTGTTCCATTGTTGAAGAAAATGGAAATTGTGCCATTCATTGAGAGAAGATTATTATAGCCCCATTTTCTTTGAATGGGTACAGAGTTCTGAACAAGGTGAAAATGGCGCAATGTTTGTTCATTTAATTTTGTTTTTGTTATCGGAATGCTACATTCCTTCAATTCTCCAATTCTCTGTTTGTTTGCGTCATTAAATGGTTTTCTTAGTTTCAATGGGGCACGTGACTCCGGTGACAGGTAACTTCATTTCAGCTCCTAAAAATTCCTTTGTGACCTAAATCTAGAAGTGGTAGGTACAAGCGGAGGTGGATCATATTAAAGTTCCACGGAGGGCAAGAATAAAATTATGTTTTCAGTCAGAGGAAGATATTCTCCTGCTAAGTGCATAGGACAGGACGGACAGGTTTCTGTCACACAAGTCACCAATCTTACGACTAAGTGGCAAAATACATTTTAGGTTGATTAGATTTCGGGCTTTGTGTGCCAAGATATCCCTTTATTCGTTTCATACCTTTGTCTTTTGGTACAGGATCCCACGTTTCCTGACTTTTGTAATAAAATAAGAAGCGCATGGTGCATAATAAAGTCAGGAAGAACGACGACAGGGGTTTTCTGAGATGCAGACGCTTACCATTATTCATATTTTTTGCGTTCCTTTTTCTCTAATAATCAATTTAGCTGTGCTAAGGAAAGGTGAGTAAGTTAAGCGAGTAATCTCAGTCACAGTCTGATGAAAAAAGTCAAACGTGGTTGTTACTCTTTTGAAGGTGACAGGTTACATTTGTCTTCTTGAAGTCAACATAAAAAAGGATATAATGGATGACTGGGTGCAGGGAAATGCAAAGAGCCAGAATTGAGTTGAGCGTTGATTTAGATTTCCGGTTGTCAGAATTGGAAGACAAAAGTAGATGAGTCAGTTTCCTGTGCTCCAGTTTCTAATTTAATTTTGAACAATAAAAACAAAGGTGGGCAGATGATTCACTGTAATTTAATCATTCAATACTGATCAGTTCAATTGAAATAAAAATTTATTCTCACTTTATTCTCTGTAAATTAAATATTTTAAACATTACTAACACAATTCTTTCCCACAATTGTATTTAATCCATTGATTAGTAATTTTATTATTGCGTAATGTATTTATTTTGTAGCTACTATCTTACGTCTATAATTTATTTTTTTAGACTGATTATGTAAGAATCTTTTTGGCTTATTATAAATTTCTGCTGTATTTATTACATTGATCATGAAAGGAAAAAGAGAAATTGATGCTAGTATAGTTCATCAAAATTACCATCGGACAATCTGGCGTCTTTTAGACGGATTGAAAATAATTTCAAGGTTGATTATCTGGCAAAATTAACTACTACTTAATACCTATAATAAAATTATTTACCATTACTAATTTACGAATCGTTTAATATTGGTTATTTTAATCACTCTTCTTCACTGCCCTATACTTTAAGTTCGTCCGATAACCCGGTTCCGTTTGCTGCATTTCCAGATGCAGTCGGATTATTCGTTGTTGGCACCGTAGAATAGCTCGAATTTTTCTTGAGCGAGCTCTTCAGCGTAGATGTTTGTTGACCACCCGCGGCAGCCTGCTGCTGATTAATTGTTGTCGCGTTCGTAGCTCCCGTTCCATCATTTGCACCAGTGCCACCGGGACTACAGCTCGGAGCCTGTGATAAAGGAACCACATTTCCATAACCCTGATGAGAAGACATCGAGCCCATGTCAGGGGGACTGGCACCAGAGTTACTGGCGAAAGTGTCTGGACTGAATTTTACGGTGGGAGTGTGTCGCTTGGGTGGCCTTGGTACACTCTTTACACTCTGCACACTACTCACCACACCATTGTCAAACTGTATCACATTAGCTACGCTACCAGCAGGAGCGGCACCGCCAGGGTGTTTTGCAACAGACAAACTGGGACTGCCGCTGTGGACGCCTGAACGTCCCAGGGTTGCAACACCAGCGGGATTATTCTGGCCCATCATTCCAGCTGAAATTAAAAGTTGCTCTTTCATATTTAGTGCAGATTTCCTTGGCACTGTTGCCGATTGCGAAGAAGGTCCTGTGGCGGATTTTCCAGAGCTCGAAGAAGATATCGACGTCGGAGGCGTTTGCCTGTAGTTGAGCATCATCGCCGCTGCCAAAATGGCATCCGGCATTGTAGAAAAGTCTATATTTTGGAGATTCACTTTTTGCTGTGGATTTTGTGGCGCAGGTTTTCTCTGTTGCTGTGAAGCAACCTGGTGCATAAATTGTTGTTGTTGAGATTGGTGATGGTGTTGCTGCTGCTGCTGTTGTTGGTGTTGTTGTTGTTGTTGCTGCTGTTGCTGCTGCTGATGCTGTTGGTGCAACAATTGTTGCAAATTGGGAACCTGCTCCGATAAAATGTTGGGCATTGGCAACATTGGCATTTGTGGTTGAAGGTGGTGCCGTAGATTTAGGATTTGTCCGTTTTCTTTGAGATGTTGTTGTTGGAAACGAACGGGAGTATTCTGATGTGATCCCACCATCGGATGCTGAGGCGGTTGCTGATGCTGTGAATGACCTTGGTGATGACCCATCATGATTGAGCCACCTCCACCGGGTGCATTTCCGGTTGAGGTTGGGACGGAAATTTCCTGCATTTGGAGGTCCATAGTGGACAATTGAGGATTGTCACCCAAGAGAGTTTGAGGGTTCATTTGATGATGGGCGTGATAGGTTCCGTCTTGTTGTGATGAGGTAGACACAGCGGATGGGGCGGAGGAAGACGTGTTCCCTCGACGCCCATGCCGATGGCGACGTTTATCCCGATAATAGTAAAAAGCAGCAAATACAAGAATATTAAGTATGAGAAGGGAGCACCCAACTGCAATTGTCACAGTGAGGGCGGTAGAGTAGATCTGGTAGCCTTCACCATCATGCCGATGGTCGTGGTAGTATGGATGTCTCCCAGGAGGGTAAAGAAGGGGGCCAGAAACGTCGCCTCCGTAAGTGGAATTACCTATGAAAAAATAAACAAAAACCCAAGAATTCTTTCACTGCTTACATAGTCGAAATGGTTATATGAGATTGAGAACACAGATACGTATGTAGATACTTCTAGCGCAAGTGCTTTAGTTTGGCGAAGGTCTTTTGATGGACAGTTTTTTTAAATTTTAAAAATGATGAAAACAATGGAATGAAATGATATTTACTATGAGAAAACACTTAAGGTAAAAAATGGGCACTTCAAGGATTTGTAAAAATTGCCAGACAGAGCCTGAGAGAAAATGAAATACGACACTTACTTTCAACGTAGTAATAGGGCTTTTGCTCCCACGGTCCCACAAGCTCAATTGTTGGAGAATGGGGTGTGGTGTAATTTCCTGCGTTCCACATTAAAGGTACATTTTAAAACCATAATGAAAGTCAGCCCTCATTTACCGTTACAAAACAAATTGCAAGAATTCCCACTTTTATTTTTTAATCAAAATGTTAGGCTCAGAGACCGTCTTTTACTTTTCTTTTTGAAATTGTTCATTTATATTAATCATTTTTGAGTTTGAGAGGACAGTTTTTGCGAGAAAAATGTGTGCCAAAAATTGTAACAGTGCCATTTACAACGTACTTATATGAGTAACATTGTCTTTTATCGGACATTTAACCGGAAATTGAAGACTATAATTTTGAAGATGAAGTAAAAAATGTAAGTAGCAAAGCGTATCCTACAAACAAACATTACGGAGCTTTGTGTCAATATATTTCCCGATTATCGTCAAGCATGTAGAGGAAAAATGGATCCTTTCCTGAGAATGATGATCGTTTGCAGAAAATGACACTGTTTACAGTTTGCTTTGGACACACGAGTGAAAGTCAACTTTGAGACTTTGAGTATCATGAGCCGTTTTTGGAGTCACTTGACAAGGTGTTTGTGTACAAGAACAAGGTAATATTCGTGTTACGAGTTTCCTCCAAACTTGTTTTATGTGGATAAGGAAAGGAACACGCGGAACGTATATATTTTTGGAGGGTGTGTGCACTGAGCCAGCACATAATCATTACGGTGGCAGTAGGTATGAAAGAGAGCGATAATATTTGTAGTGTGAGTGTAGTTACCGTTGCTGAAAAGGGAGTGATGGTTATTGTTATTGGATCGGGATGGGAATCCTCCAGTGGAACCGAGAGGATAGCCGTTGTTCGTGTAGTATCCATTTCGCATGAGTTCCGGCACCAAATGAAGCCAGAAGGAGAGCTTATGGGCTCTGTAGTGGTTCCGCACTCGTGGTTTTGCCTCTGCAAAAATGTAAAAGATAAACTTCAATTTTAAAACTTTCTTGTAGAAATATTCCGAGCACATTGAAAACAGATGTTTAATTAACAGCTTCTCGCAATCAGCAAATTCTTCATCAAATAAACTTATTCAGATGACTAATACTGTCTTTGTTACAATGTTTATTATAGATGAAAAACATAAATCCGATGGCGTTTGAAAAGTTTTATTTTATTTTCATTTGTCTACTATCATCCACATTTACCATATCAAATTCGAGTGATGGTGGTAGGACTGAGCTGAATGCTATAGGCAAGCAGAATTTTTATTTTGATCCTTCTCTTTGAAGCGGTGGCGTGAAGTAGAGAAAGCTTGTATTTTCATAAGTGGGACAAAATCTTCTCTCCGAGTCTGATTTGTATATTCTTCAGTTCCTGCCAGCGGCTGTTAAACGCACTGCTTTACATAATGCCTTACGAAAATATTTTGGTTGACAAAAATAATATCCTTTGTAATCTCTAAATTATCCTGTCCAGTTGCTTCAGGAAATAAACATGTGTTCTTGAAAGCTTATCACCCCTATCTTGCCTTTTAAGTAAATCTCTAGTAGAAGAGCAAAATTTGAAAATTTCGTTCCATTTCTTCCCTATCGACTGCAGCATCTTGATACGTTTTCCTTTGATTGTCCAAGTAAACCTGACCCTCAATGGAGCCTTTAATTTATGTCGTTCTGCACTCCTTTTAGACCATTTCGATAATGACCATTTTAATAGGACATCCAAAAGGAAAATACAGACACGACTTTCCGTGGGGTTTCCTTCTGGCGCAGATAAACTAGTTTTTGACAGAGACAGACCAGTTTGGTCATTCTTTGTACCAAATGCTATTATTGCAGACTCGACTCGTTTTGTTTCCTATTTATCTACTACAGTCTTCTTTGAGCATATGCCGACACTGTGAGCATAAAGAGTTGGTTGGTTGCAAAGAAAATTACGTAAGAAAATGAGAAGCAGAAAACATAGAAAACAAGTTTCCTCTTCCTTTGTATCTGTCATTCATTTGATATTTTTCTTTTGTGTCTCTTCTTTTACATTCAATCCAAACAAAACAACACAAGCCTTTGTTGTAGGTAACAATGCCTCCAGCTTGTGAACAATTATATACAAAAGAGGGAGAGATGCTGATGAAGAGAGAAAAGGAAGGTGGGTGTATTTTAGATAACTTTCCCCATTTTCTTTTAAGTTTCTAAAAATGTACACTATTACGTATACGTAGTCAAATGATTGTTCGAAAGTGTCACGTTGCATCAATTTCTTCTCTCCGTAATCTCCATTCAGCATAATACTTTCCTCTATTAACTTGTATTTCTCATTTCCCCCCGAAAACCACTTTTACACAATGTTGCCTCTTCCCATTCCCTTTGTGAAAGTAGAGCAACATTCAACATTCCCTTTCTTCTGGTTTTTATCTTGCTTTAATCCCTTTCTCGCTGACTTTATTCGTTTCACTATTAAATGCAATTACTTTGAATAAATGGCGAAAAATGCATTTTCTAAGTGAACACAGCAGCTTAATGTTATAAAATACTTTCATTTCATTGAAGCATTTCACCATTTTTACTTTCATTGAAAAATGACGCATAAAAGCGGTTTTGTACTCTGGTTGTTGTTATTATTGTGGTGTGCCCGTGTGTGCGGTCTGGTTTACTTTGAGCTCACGTCACATCATCCACTTTTATTTTTCCGTGTTGACGCCAGCACTGCCTCTAAACTTTAATAAAAATAACGTACCTATCGTCTTGAGTGATGGTCTTAGCCGTTCCGAAAGTACCTCTTTGAAGCCACTAAAACCACAACAAGGAACAAAACTTCGCTGATGAGATGTCACGTCGCTTTTGCTCGGTACTTCAGTGTTTTGTTGTACTAACGAAAGCCGTCGCCGCCGTTAAAATATATGATACTTGCAAGTAATATTGCACAAGTGGAGAATGGGGCGGACCATTAGGAAAGTTTTTAAATTCTTTCAGTGGAAACTGAAACTAATTTCAATTAATCGGCTTCTCTACTTTTTTCTTTTCAAAATATTGGTGAACAAATTAGACAAGATACATTCGCCACAAACTTGACATAAACATATTATTGCATTCCTGTAATATGTACACTACCACCTCGTTA
>VYYJ01001248.1:0-33786 GCA_021029165.1 Cyphoderus albinus | reverse complement strand
AATTAGCTCATGGAGACTTAAGATTTGGGATTTAGGAGTATTTTAGGAAGGGAAACAACCTCCAATGGGTGGGAGCTCGTGAAAAAATTTACACGTCTTGCGTAAACCTCGTAAGCATGAAACTTAATCTACTTCCGTTTGCTCAATAACAGTCACGGCTGTTTCTATCACATATGAATTGCGTCCATAAGTTACATACATAATAAGTTGGAATATCTGCAATGCAACTAACACTTAATTATCTCATGTTATAGGTACATAAGTCACTTACCGTAAGTGGCAAAAATTTAGAATTTTGTATATATCTCTATTCTCTTGCGCAATGCTATAAAACTCAATGAATTGTGTCAAATCATAAGATTTGAACCTAACTAGACAATAAAAAGTAATTCCAAACGCGTCGTTCAAAGGTCAAGAGTGTTATTATTAGGTAAGTAGGTAGAAAACTGCATTTGAAAAATTATAAACGTCCTTTACATGCAAGTATGGCCAGAAAGTTGGTTAACGATATCAGTTATCAGTTGTTGTCATCCTAATGAAAGATTATTTTGTCATTTCTATGATAGCAATGGAGACTGATATTTTATACCGTATGCTGATGTCGTTTAGTGACACACCACAATGTAAAGCTGGTCTGAGAATTAAACTTTCTTTTTTCGTGGTAAAATATTTTAGTAAAAATGGATCAAAAACGGGTTGAAAATTTGTCAGCTTCTGATAGAACGAAATTTTTAGGAATAGAGTTTGTTCGTTCCCCTACTAACATACCATGGAATCGAAGAATTCAAATGATAAGCGTGCTTGTGTGGTTCTTCATGTTTATCGTGTTCCCCATGAATTCTTACTTTTTGGGCCTTCCTATACTCATTCTCCTTCAGTTCACCCCATTTGGAGCCATAGCGCTAGTCCTGGTGTCTTCGTACTTTCTTTGGATGCTTTGGTTTGACAAGGATGCTCCAGACAAGGGCGCAAGGAAATCCAATTTTGTTCGCCAGTGGTCATTATGGAAACGATTCAACGAGTATTTTCCCCTCAAATTGGTGAAGACTGCAGACCTTGACCCGAAGAAGAATTACTTGTTCGGTTCACATCCGCATGGGTTGCTCTGTATTGGAGTTTTTGGCTGCTTTGGAACGGACGGAAATTCAGCCAAAGAAATTTTTCCAGGGTTCGACTTTTCCATTTTGACTTTCAGTACGAGCTTCATCTTCCCCCTAGTAAGGGACATTCTGTTGTGGCTCGGAATTTGTTCTGCATCTCGACAAAGTATGAACCATCTTTTGAGTAAAGAAGGAGGAGGAAATATTGCCATTTTGATTCCAGGCGGGGCCCCTGAAGCGCTAGATTTTTGTCCAGGGTCGTACATTCTTCAATTGAAAAAGAGGAAGGGATTTATCAAGGTGGCCTTGCAAAATGGGTATATACCTTCAAAATCAAGAGCAACCGTGCAATTTACGGACTTGGTACGCTACGATATTTTTTAAAATAAATTCACTCCAAAATTAGGTCACCTCTAGTACCGGTATTCGCTTTTGGGGAACACGAAGTTCTGGATCAAGTGCCTAATCCACGTGGTTCATTCCTCAGATGGTGGCAAGATTTTACACAGAGAATATTTAACGTTCCTCCTGTATTGTTCTACGGTAGAGGAGTATTCCAGTACACCCTTGGTTTTCTTCCTAAGAGAAAACCAATCACTGTAGTTGGTAATTGCCTTTTAAAATTCAAATACGTATCCCATTGCACTGACTTTTTAAATGCATTTAAGAAATACACTAAATGTTCTTTATTTCAGTTGGAGCTCCTATTCCTGTGGAAAAAGTAAGTCAGCCAAGTCAGACTCAAATTGACGAATTACATAAAAAATATGTAGATGATTTAACAAAGTTATTTTATGATCATAAAGAATTGTACTCGCCAAATGATGTTCTTACAATAACGTAGATAAAAGTACAAATGTTGATATTGAGATGAAACAATTTATTTGCAAAATAATCATATCATAAGAAACGCTTGCTTCATCATAATACAATAATTTCGTACCCATTTTCTCTTAAAGTCTTCACAGCCTTCTCTACATTGTCATTTTTAATTAAAAAATAATCAGTATTGTAAGTTCCGACAGCAAGAACGGAAATCCCAACTGTCTTCAGTGGATCCAGAATGGCATGGAGAATCCCAACCAATCCGAAATCTAATTGAGCTTCCACCTTAAAACATCTCCAGTTTCCATCCAACTTTAGTCCTGCTCGATCACTCGTTTCGTACAAAAAAGGCAGTGAATCTTCCGGCGCAATTACAGAGATCTCTTCTGGAGTGATACTGACGGACAAGAATGACACTTTTGAAATGCTTTGATCTACTTTAGGCAAACATCCCATAGGTGGACTTTGCACCACCACGAAAGTCTCTGGGAGTAACTTAAGCAGACGTCCTGCTTCTTGTACTTTATTTGCAGAATGTTCCATGTCCATAGATCTACGACATAAAGATTCTCAGATATACTTTTCTGTGCAAGTGCTACATATCGTAAAATGTAAAATATATTGCATTAAACAATTATTGTACTTTAATTGGTACAAAAATAATATTTAGACTCATTCACATCATGAGACTTACCTGCAGTTAGACAAACGATTTCACTTTTAGTCAGTCCTAAAACACAGCCCAACTTCCAATTCCATCCAATCCAAGGTTAACTTCCTTGGATCATAAAACCTGGCGTGGGGTTTCTCTTCTCACGTGTGCACAATGTTATTTATACTCTATACTGCACTGTTATCTGGCCAGTGACTTGGTATAACAAGCATTTAATAATATTATTAATATACATAAAGGAATTAAAGGATGCATACATGTACAATTTTTCTTGCTAAATGTCACTTGCTGGGAAAATATGAGTATGAGTAGATTTATTATTATTAGTTTGTTCAAGCCAGATCTGAAAAATAATAAACCGGGTCAAATAAAGAAAACGAAACGCAAGTACTTGTCTATACATATTCCATAATTGGATAATTCCATTCCATGTTATACATATCTTATCTATCTATCGAAGTATCATTGGGCAAATCGAATTGGTGCGGCAAAGACTATTAAGCAAAGCATGCGTTGTTTCATCTATCTTCCGGGTAAAATGCCAAATTGGTCATGAAGTTGATGTCATTATTAAATTATTACTGCTTACTTTTACCATGAAATAGGGACAAAAGAAAATGTACAGGTGAAGGCAGATATTTATTATTGCAGTGTTCAGAGTTCAACAGCAGTATAAAATAAACGGTATAAAAAGTGGAGATATAAAAATTCTAGTTTTTAAAATTAAATCTTGAGAAGTTGGATTTGTTCTCTTTGTCAGGTTCAGGTTTTTAAAGGTGAAGGAGGCAGTTGAGGATCTTTATTCCAATCAATTGATTCAAAGTCGATTACAATCTTTCGGTTTTTAGGCACATATTGGCTGCAACGATTTTTTTTTCAAAAATTAAATCCCAAACCGAAATCTCTTACAAACGAAAAAGCGTATCTTATGTAGGTACAAATGGCACAATTTACTACCTGTACTTAATTCCAGCTGCATCAAACATTTTTCGACTTGCCACGCACTCATCCTTGGTCCAATTTTTGTTCGACATATAAAAAACCTAAGCTCAAACAAAAATGCATTGATGTGTTACCCAAAAAAAAGATACATATTTTTCGGAGCTGACGAATTGAGTAATTAGTTTGGAAAACGACGAAATCGGATAAGAATACACATCTTTATACTTATAGTATGTATAAGTTACCTCGCTTATGCCCGACTGAATAATTAACTTTGCACATTCGTTACAGGGGAACAGAGCGACATATATCCTACATCCGTGAAGTTTCCCAACGATTTTGTTGAGAATTGCGTTCATTTCCGCGTGGCATACTATGACCATAAACTAAAATTAATTTTTGTGCATTGCAAGTTGCAATCAAAATTTTCTTATGAAAAAATGTACAATGTTACTAACAAATTGTTAGCCTTACCATACATGTACTTAGTTTCGGGCTTTGATTTGGAATCTTTGCCCCAGGGGAATTCATCATCACTGCAGCCGTTAGGCATGCCGTTATAGCCAATTCCCACAATTTTATTTTCTTCGTTGACAATGCAAGCGCCCACCTTTTTATTCATACAATAAAAAAAATGTTAAAAAGAGACTCAAATTATAAGATACTTAAATAATCGTTGCAAATGTCATACTTGCGTGCACGGATCTTTGGACCTCATAGCAGAGAGGAAAGCGACTCCCATAAAATAATCAGGCCAGTTCAAGTAATCACTCCGTTTCTTGGTCAAATCTTGGGATGACTCTCCATTCTGAGGTAACGGTTTCAACCCATTCTCTTCGATAGAGCTCATACCTTCAGAAATTAAGCATCTTATTGAAAAAACACGTCAGGAATAATCTGACGTTGCAATTGTCACATGTTTGCAAAAAATTCATAAAAACATTTATTTTCCAGGTACAATCCTTTTATAACATTTAACATGGGAGAAAAAGTAAACACAGATACCAATTCAAGAAATTTTCATGATTTTGTTTAAGTAAGTACATATTATCAATAATTATTGTTTAGTTTTACTAACTTTTGTACACTACACGTACTTTTTACTTGAAAATATTACTTCCGGTGAAAATTGTATTTTTTTGAAAGTGTGAGAAGTCCTTTGCTTACTTCCTTTACTTACTTTGTTTGAACTTTACTTCTTCAAGCCTACTTTTTCATCAATACAATTGTTGTAATACAATAATGCATATCTCTCAATTTCTTACTTTAGAAGATAAACTATCAACTATCTGCATCCTGTGTTAAATACATGTGTACTACAAAAAGCAAAAGCACTATTGGTTTATAATGTTAGTAAATACGAAACGAACACTCTGAAATAGTCTCAATACAATGCTACTGGCCACCTTACCACCACCTCGTGGACCACCTACCTGCATAAAATCTGCGAGAATGGAGACGGAGAACCACCTTAAACGAACTCCGTGGCGTAGAAACAAACGTACACTACTGCTCTGTACAGAGCTCGCAATTGCAAATGTGCAATATATTCATTCACACACGGATTTACTTACATGAGAAAGAGGGTGGGTTGGGTAAAGTAAAGATATTCTGTTCTGCTGAAAACTGAAACATCAGCAGCCAGCAGAATTGTAAGTAGTAATTGTACTTTTCAATACATAAATGTATTGTATCTGTATGTGCGAGTAAGTGCAATATAGCTAAACTAAGCTAAAGAGAAAGAGATTTTAGTCTGTCTGTTCTGAGTCCTGACTTAATTATTTGGAAAAGCTGATGGAACTACGCCCAAGTTAAACCTTTGTGGTAATATTGAACTTAAATCTGAGCAGTAAGGCACGGAATTTGTTTAGCTAGCATCATTCAAGGAAAACTACCCACCACCTCGAGGTAAGGTAAACGATTGTTAAAATAATTATTAAATTCAAAATTTAAAAACATTAAAGTTTCTTATTGTGGCACATTAGTTTCGTATAATTTACGTCATAATAAACATAACTGTTAATTAATCTGTGGTGTATGTGAATTTACATTTAAATACACCACACATTTCTGGGTGTGATTAATTAGATTTGCTAATAATGTTTGAAATAAAAATCCCTCTGCCGTACCTTATCCAACCTGATTAAAATACTATTTTCAGAGCTGCGACTTTATGTCTAAGAAAAATACGAAAATCACCTCAGACTTTCCAACGCCCCAACCAATTATTTATTGTCTATCATCATTGTGTTTGACTCAAAAATCGTTTTCTTTTGTTGTATGATTATTCATCTAGTCAACGTTAGTTGTGACACTTCTCCAGCCGATTCCATCTTTCCAGTAGGACTTTATCAAAACAAATAAGTTATCAAAATGGCACTCAGCGACGCAGATGTTGCGAAGCAGGTGAGATCCTTTGGTAATTCTTGACTTCCTAGATACTTAATTTTTAAGTCAATCTTATTAACGCCAAATATTTTGTTATTATTTGCACAGATCAAGCACATGATGGCTTTCATCGAGCAGGAAGCCAACGAGAAAGCTGAGGAAATTGACGCCAAGGCCGAGGAAGAGTTCAACATTGAGAAAGGTCGTCTTGTGCAGCAGCAAAGGATTAAAATCATGGAATACTACGAGCGGAAGGAGAAACAAGTTGAACTTCAAAAGAAAATGTAAAATAATTCGGTTTTGTATTACATGGTTGTGACTGATCTATTTAATCCTAGCCAGGCGTGAAATTTATTTTCAAATATCTTTTAAAATGTATTTTATAGCCAACAATCGAATATGCTGAACGCTGCCAGGCTGAAGGGTCTGAAAGCTCGAGAAGATCATGTGGGTTGTGTGTTGGAAGACGCAAAAAAGCGATTGGGGGACATTACTAAAGATTCAACAAAATACAAGCGTTTGCTTCACGCTTTGATCACACAAGGTCTTTTGCAGTTACTTGAACAACACGTTTTGATTCGGTGCCGTCAAGCGGACTTGGCTCTTGTTGGTGAGGTTATGGATGCAGCTAAGAGGGACTACACTGAAAAAACCGGCAAAGATGTTCTGATGAAGTTGGATCAGGAGACATTCCTAAATCCAAACATGTAAGCAGATTTTTACGCATATATGATTTTTAAGCAATTTTAAATGTTTTCGAACTTCATTTTTATATTTAATCTGATTTGCATAGTTGTGGTGGTGTTGACCTACTTGCACAGAAAGGCCGTATAAAGGTTTCCAATACCCTCGAGTCTCGTTTGGAAATGATTGCTAGGCAAATGGTTCCAGAAATTCGTACGTCGTTGTTTGGCCGAAATGTTAACCGAAGATTCACAGATTAAACTGCACGCATTGTATAATTCCTCTGAGTTCAACTTGTAATGTACGTTGTACACGTAGCAGATTATTATTCTCAACTTTATTCCATTTAAGAAAAAAAAGAATATATCAATTGAAATGTAGTGTAAGAATAAAATTACACAAAAGGGTGTAATAAAATAATGTAGTATCAAATCAACACTTCAAGTCATAACGTTCGTACAATTAATAACGTTCTTATATAAACTGTGATTCAATCGTAATTATGTTCAGTATCGTTGTGTAAAGTAGCCTCCACCTTGGTTTACATATTTGAAAGGTCTTCTTAGATTCCTCCCTCTGTAGAGAAATTAAATAAAATAAAGTGATATTCTAATTGTATTAAATCATGTTCAAAAGTTTACATTTTTTTTCTACGTACACAGTGGATTTTAAAATGAGCTTTTCTCGTCTAAATTCGGACGGCCCTTCATGTTCTGATTCCCTGAGAAGCATATCAGTCTCCAGAATAATGTCACAACAAGCCATCAATCGATGAAGCTGCAAACTGACGAGGTTATCCGACCACTCGTCAAACTCAATTGGAGCATAGTAATTTATTTCCTTTTCTAGATCCTAAACATCCAATTATAGTCCAAAAATAGTACTTACAAATTGTACTTGTATATTGTGTAATAAAGCGAATGTGTTCAACATAAGATCTTAAAAATACCCGAATTGTGGAGTTGGTAGTAGCGTCACGCAATTCACCATCCATGTCAAGTTGAACACAAAACACTGGCGCCATGACTGGAAAGTCCATTTTTATGGTGACAAGAGCTACCATTTTGGCTGAAATAGAATACGCGGTGACGTAATGCAAGTTTTGAGACAGTTTCTAGAAGATGTAAACGATGATGCGCAAATAAGAAAATGGATTTTTAATTACACACCCCTCCCTCTTTGAAGTGTTGCCTTGAAAAACATATCCTTGGCCGTAACACCTTCACAAGTGACCAAAGGCTGAGTAAAACTATGCCTGCAGAAAAATTCAAAATCAATCGATTCCCATGAAGAAAATGTAGTAGAATTCTTCTCGGGCAGGAGCTCTTTGGCGGCAGGTGGGATCTGTATATTTCTAGATTCTTTGGAAAAACAATACGATGAAACAATTATTAAACATTTATTGAATTTCAAACATCGTATATACTTTGATTATCTGATCTTATTCTACCCAGAGCTTTCAACTGATTCCACAACTTGGATTGATTGGTCAGGCGTTTCCGAATTTGTTTAAGAGTGCCTTCGATACTTTTACAGCTTAGGGACATTCTTACTTGTGGCTCAAAGTCTTGTCCACCTGTACCTGGTTCCGCAAACTCTAGTCCACAAATTTTCTGCGCCCAAAGATAAGGTTTGCCCATATCTTTTAAATAATTATTGAGGGATTGTATTCCAAATTTGTTGAGAATAAATGAGTTTGCTGGATTCGGGCTCTCAACACCAGAGTCGTTTAGATAAAGTTCGTTGAGAACATTATCTGAATTTTCCGATATGGACGTTCTAAGTAAGATATATTTTCCAATCTTTAAGTTAGATAGACCTTCGTATTTTGGAATTTGGAGAAACGCAAACACTTACGATGAAGTCCCATCTGCAGTGTCACGACGTACTCGTGATTTAACTGTGACAATTTTCAGTTTGATCATATAGTGAAACTGAATGGTCACACTTTCATTTCCTTTTGACTTTACGATCCATTCAATCCAAAGAGGATGTTTTTGAAACGTTCGTTTCCTATTATCGTCTAAAGTATTTCCTATTGAAGTTCTTTTTCTCAGTATTCGCCTTTCAGAAACCTGAAATATTTTATATAAGAAAAAGATAGCACTAATAATTATATGAGCATCAAATATGCAATTAAATCCAACCGCAACCGTGTAATGCATTAAAATCAGTTAATTTCAATTTCCGAACCTCGCTGTCCGCCTCGTGGTTGACTCGTTCCGAATCCGAATCTTCCTCCTCTTCATCTTGGGAAACTAATAGCTCTTTCGCTGCTTCTACGTCGCCTCCAATGCTTAAAGCCAGGTGGTTCTTTCCATCTTTAAAATTTAAAAATAAAATTAATCTGTGGCACCTTGAACAAATAATGTATACGAATAGAAAGGTGGTGAGATGACCTACTCACCAGTGAATTCTTGATAGGCCTCCGACTGCACAAATAACACGTATAAAGGAGGAGGAAGAAATCTGGCACTTTCATTCCTACACCTCCTCGCCGAAATATCCAATCCGAAGAAATCTTGCAACGGAAGTGTAGACTCCAGTACTTTGTTAAGTAGAGGTCGAACGCTATCCAACTTGACCTGCTTGTCTTCTATGCTTTTTGCAATCGTTTCCTTCTCTTTCTCAAGCCCATTACATTGTTCTGTGAGTTTCTGACGCTGAATAAATTCATACTCTAAGCGTGCTATTCTTAAAAGATGAGGGTCACTCCTGGTCTGTTCTGGCTTTGAAACTCTTTCCGGTGCTTCCTTGTAGAACTGTTCAACAGGGATCAGGTCTATTTTCTCGTCCATTCCCCTAAAAAGAGGCAACAGGGAACCATAAAAGTAATAAACTTGTCACTTTTAATGTAACTAATCGCACCATAATAATGAATCTTGAGTCTAACTTGTAGTCCTGCACAGCAGCAACTTGATTCTGCAAATTGGTGGCTTCATACAGCAAATTCTGTAAAACCAAGTGCTCCGTATCGACGTGATGTCGATTTAGTGCCTGTGCATCCTTCGCGATTTTTAATTTAAATTTAAGAAGCCTGTTTAATGTCCTCAAGCTGATCATACAATTAATTCCTTCCAATTTAAGTTGACCCTGTGATCCAAACAAAACATAATTCAAAACACAATAAATAAATAAAGGTCAAACTTATTTTACGAAAAGACTTTTTAATTTTTTACCTTCCTTTCATCGTCAGCGGCTCCTCCACTACCATGTTTTAAAGTAAAAATTTCCACTACATTTGCTTCAAGGGTGGATAAAATTGAATTATACACGTTGTGGCCTTTTTCGATGTCCAGAGTCTTGGCTTCCTCGTATTCGAAGCTGGATACTTTCTGGAAGGCGATTATTCAACAAAACACTTTTTTAAATCGGTCACCGCTGACTGAATAAAGTTAGTATTTAATTATTAGTTACCTCAAAAACATCTTTTTTGTTATATGCTGGAATCTTCTCTTCGTCATGAGCAGGAGCGACTTTCTCCTCCTTCGCTTCTCTTTCTCTGCTACTACTACTGCCATGTTGTCTTGTGTCACCGCTGTTACTGGAGGAGGATGTTTTCGGCCGTTTCACTTGTCGCCCTCCACGATCGCGGTCACGGTCCATTCTACTATTTTTATATCCCAAGTACCGGAATCACTTGTAGTTTATTCCTAGTAGCTCTAGAAGCTAAAAAACCTATATGACTAAATACCAACGAATGAATTAATCGCCCAATTTGTTATGTTAGAAAGGATAAAGTTAAACACTGTCACCACCGCCGGGTCCCGTTGCTGTGCTGTGTTTTCTGTTATGGTTTGTTTGTTTTTGTTGGATTTGGTACTTTTTGAGTTGCAAGCTTCATAATAAGTAGTACATATTTATCATTTGAACTGAACCAGTGTGGCTCAACCGGGCATAATATTGTATTGTAATGTAATGTAAACTCAGAGCTGTTGCACTCTACCCCAAGTAGAGTGTCAAGAAGTGTACTTGTGTAGATTTGCTTTGTTTTGCGTTGTCGATTAGTCGATATTGTTGTATTTTGCGAGTGCGAATGTCGCGAATTATTCGCGTTCATGTCCATATAAAAATCAATATTATTTATGCAAACCTGTTAAGGGATTCGCGGAGGACTTGACGGCAATACTCATTTCCAGAAGTTTGACCTTATCGTGGTAACTAAGTGCGATGATCCTTTTGCAATAAAAACGAAGCGTTGAGATTCATAACCTTTCTGATATTCAGCAATTTCATACTTTGACTTTGCGCTGCACATTTTCATGATTGTTGGGTTTGAATTGAGCTGGAATTTGCTCTTTAAATTAGGTTGAAAATGATTCTGCTTAATGTCATTATCCTAGCTTCAGCTTCTTGCAAGGTGGCAAATTCATACTTTGTTAAAAGGAATGTAGAGGGTAATAAAGTCGGTTCTCTAGGGTATGATCAAGGTAGCCTCGGTTCTGAGCATCGAACAGTGAAACGGTCTTCTTACCAGGTAGCCTCTGAGGACTGGGAGGAAAAAGGCGACATAAACCCTTGGTTCACTTCTGGAGGAGAGGAAGCGAAGACATTTTCACGTATAAAACATGTATGACTTAAATTAAGATTACTTGCCTAATCGAAGGAACCAATCACCAACCATGAAAATTAATTACAGCTGAAGATGAACGTATCCGACAAGAAAAGTTTAGCCAGCTGAAAACTAAGTTTGAATTGGATGACGACCACGGACAGTTCCTTGTCAAGGCCCCAGACAAAGCAGGTTCAGTTGAGTATCACCAAACCCACTTGAAAAGAGACCAGCTTACGGGAGAAAATAAACGGCCCGGATACGCAACTATTCCAGTTGGGGCAAACAGTCAACAGTCCCAATACCCACAGTATGCTCCACAGCCGGCACCGCTAAATAATCAATATCAACATCAACAGGGTTATCAGCAACACCCAAATGCTCCACAGCCGGCACCGCTAAATAATCAATATCAACAGCAACAGGTTTATCAGCAACATCCAAATCCTCCACAGCCGGCACCGCTAAATAATCAGTATCAACATTGGCCGGTTTATCAGCAACAACAAAATGTTCATGCGCCTATTTTCGATCCCTCGTTTCAAACGCCTCCGCCAGATTATTATAAAGAAAAAATTCAGGCAGACTCGAATACTGACTTTCTGAAGCAGACGTATATAAAGAGCGTCCCAAGTCACCGTCGACCGACTCCACCCCCTTCACAGCTTCAAAATCAGCACAAAGCATCCGGCTCCTCTCATGTGAAATCTCATGTTGACGAGAATCCACCTGGGGAAATTATGCCCAACAGATATTGGGCTCAAGAAGTTGAAGTTGAAGCTTCAGATAATGGCCAAACTCTTTTAAAAGTGAGAGTTTACTGGATATTTTTTCTTTGTCATATTTTATTTTTATTTGTAATTCCTCTGTAAATACCATTAACCATGATTTAACTACTATGTAAATGCATACGTACAATAATTGTAAATACAATAATTATTTAACAATTAAATAACAATGTTAATTCCTGTGAAAGACGGCGGTTAAATTTTTTCCGTTCAAGCTAAATCGGAACTGTTTTCCTAAACTGCTCCTAAAATAAAAGTTTACATTATCAATAAGCCATTCCCCATGACTGAATAATAAAAAAAATTATTTGTAAGATTGACCCACCCAATTCCACTCCCTTCAGATTTTGTGGGTGGTGGTGCCGGATAAACTTCCGCACTTGTGGAACCTAGAGTGGGAAGTTTGGGAGCGATAGCCTTTTCGTGAAGATCAAGGTAATCCTGAGAAACAAGACTGGAAAGTTTTTTTCTAAAAAATTCACGGATTTGCGAAAATGTAGGCCTCTCATCTGGATTTTCTTTCCAACAAGTCGACATCAATTCGTATCTACCAATCAAAATTTCAGTGAAGTCAGATTATTTGAAACAAATTTTTTTAATTTAAGCTTTTTACATGTCATTGGATGCGTATGCAGGTTTGTTAGGTCTTTTCCCGCTGATTAGAGCATCTAGAAACTCGTCATTGTAAGAATGTCCTGGATATGGAACATGTCCCAGCGAAAACACTTCGAACAAAAGAATGGAATACGCCCAAACGTCTGATTTGACAGAAAATCGCATGTCTTGAAGGCATTCCAGTGCCAAAAATTTCCAGGGCAGTGGACTCTGTTGTTTCTTGATGTAGCTTCCATAGTCGAAAAGTTGTCTTGAAAGTCCAAAATCACTGATTTTTACGGTCAATACATTTTCAGTCAAGGCCAAGAGAATATTTCTTGCAGCCAAGTCACCATGAATCAGTTTTTTAGAACTTAGGAAAACCATTCCATCGGCGATTTGCAGAGCCCAAATCATCAGAGTTAAAGAAGTTACGGGATTGGCAAAAGTATCACTGGGAATTTCCAAATCTGGAAGCATTTCTCCATCTTTCGTTACCATATTTGTAAATCGGTGTCGATTATCCCTTAAGTAGGCTAGCAAATTTCCATTGTCACAATATTCAATTGCTATGAAAATTTCACGGTTTTGAATATTGCTTGTGACAGCTCCTACCAAGTTGACAATGTGTGGGTGCGTTCCAATGAATCCCATAATTTTTAATTCCGACAACAAAGCTTTGAAGTAAATGACATCATCCAATGGCTTCGCGGTTTTGATCGCAACCTTTACACGTTCTCCATTCTTTTGACAAACAACTCCCTTCAACACTATGGCATACGCACCGCTTCCCAATACAGCATTCTCTTCAATTTGAAGCTGATCCTTGGCGATTTCGTAGCCTTTGTTGTACGGTAAGTATGGAGCGTAATTATTCACTTCTTCGTTGCTTGAATGATGCTGAAGATATTCTGGCTTGCCAAAAATAAATTCTTCCACTTCCGCTTTACTCAACAGTCTGAGTTCACGGCTTTGTCGCTTAATTTTCCAAATAAGTAGCGCAATTACGGCTAGAACAATGATAAGGAAGATTGGAACGATAATCGCCCAAATGTACCATGTTGAAGATTCGTCAGATCCTTCCCCAGACGATTCCTTTCCTGAAGGAGCGATGATTTGAATATTTGGACCGTTGGGAGCATTCACTCTAAATATTTTTTCCGCTCTTTCCAAACGACTGATAGCTTCGCAAGAATACACTCCTTGCAATTCTTCCACAGAAAAATATCTTTCTGACAACGAAGGAAATCTGAGAATCGAAACTGTATCACTCTCACTGACTTCCATGAGATCTCCTGGCACAGGCTTTCCCAACTTTCGCCATCCGATGAATGGTAATGGATCCCCCTCGACAATCTCACAACGTAACTCGAGTCCCGACTCTCCTGTATAGTTCCAATAAGCCAATTCCTCTGGAATGCCTTCAGCAATTTCCTTGAACTTTATTTTCGTAGGCTCTTTGACATGAAACCGAATTTCTTTCCTCACTGAACTTGCTGACTGTTTCATAAAGTTTTCACAAACAAGCCCGGTAATGTCGATCCTTCGAAGAGCTACTTTCGCGGTGTAATTATAAATGCCTCGTTCAGGGTCAGCCAGAAGAGAGCTTTCGGCAAGAACTAAAGTTTTCAAAATTTTAAGAAGCATAAAATTAAATACAGTAAACAGTTTTTAAAACAAATATATGAAAAATGTTACAAGCCAAACCTGCCTCTCCAATAAATGAGTCAAATCTTGTTAGGTATCCTAATCTTGTGCCCTGTGCAAAATGGTATAATGAAGCCACACAAATTACAGTGACATTGTCTCCAACGTAGTAAGAATTTGGCTCATTTTCCTTTTCAGTTGCATCATTGGAGGTACTGCTGCTGAGTGATTTCGAGGATTCACAGAAGGAGACAAAATCTCGGGTTAACGTTCTCTCGTCTGGTATACCCGAATTCACATCTAAGAACAAGTATTCAATTTAACAAATGACTTTGTATATATTTTCTTTTTAATTGATAAATAACTCACATAATTTAAGCCTTGTGCTTGGATCATCCTCGTGACAAACGGGGCCGAGGGAGTGAAAGAAGGGCAACGCAGCAGTTTTGTTGTTTGGCTGAGAGTCTTTTCTACAATAAACGATACCGGACGGAGGTTGCTTTGCTGATTCCCAGATTGAAGTAGCATTTTTTGATTTCCTGTGAGAATTTCCCCTTGATCCAGCATTCCAACATGTACTCTAAATATATAACCACTGGTCTTAATACTATTTTGTTTTATAAGTAGCATGTCTTGAAATTCATTAAACAAGATAGAATTTTTTTAATTACCGGCATCCATCTCTTTTCACATGAAGCAAAATCGTAACAATTCTCTTTATAATCAATAGTTAAACTGCTGCTTGGGCTATTGGTGATACATTCGAATTTGTTTCTGCTCTCCATCCACAGCAACTCCACGTGACAGTCAACGTTCGCACCAAACCCATCGGAATACTGAACTTTCTCTTCGTTAATGTTTGCAACAATGTCCCTGTAAACCTTGAACTTTAAGCTGGAGCTGGAATTATGTCTTCGACTTAACTCAATCATTGTTTGTCGCCGGTCTCTGCTACCAGATTTCCTTGGGGTCCCACAGTAGATTTCTTGTCTGTCTGGCAAGAACGATAATGAGTCCATTCTTTCATAAACCAGAGTTAGGCGGATTGTGAAAATATAGGCGTTCGTGGATCTGTCGAAGTAACGAATTTCATCCATGCTCCACTTATTATTGGTATCGAAAGACCTTTCAGACAGCCACTCAATTGGATAAGACGCATTGCATATAAAAATGAGACGCAGTCTGCGAAGAGTCTGTATTGACAACTTTGTTTCTAACCATGAATTCTCCCATGTCACATTAATAAAGTTCTCTTTGGAATCCAACGCAGTAAAATTAATGGAAGGAGGGAAAACGCGCTGATTTATTCTATCAACTATATCAAAGTAATTGGGTTTTGGAGATGTTATCCCCCGGTGTTGGGTGTTCGTTGTAACCGGAAAAAACTGGCTTCGATCCACTAACAATGGTTCATCTATAAAACTTTCTTCAGTTGTACTGACAGTTTGTCTGTGAAATGCACTTTTATTTCCACTTTCATTGTCCGTTGTTGTCCGTAATGCTTGAAGTTGTAACTCTGAAAGTGAGTTCCATAAAACACCTGTGCGGTTAATTACTCTTCCGTTGGCGACCGTGTAACAATTTTTACAAAACAGAACAATTACAACGATCGCCAATTGAGAAACGGATAGCATCCCGGTCATTGTTCAATGAATAAAGGTAAGTCGTTTGGGGTATGTTAAGGCACTGACTATATAAATACCTAAGTGAATGATTTTCACTCGTGCTTTCGTCAGTCTATTCAGAACTGGGTAATGACGCTTGCATAATTAAACTAAACCAGTTTATTATGAAACTCACGAGGGAAATTCCATTATTCATGACTTCCTAGATTCGTAGAAATGTATTGAAGAAACTAATTCATTAAATGAAATTTGTCGATAAAATAAAGTTTGACCCAGACAATTTTCCGCAATCGGCCAAAAATGTGCTTGCGGTTTTCCTTCAAATGTTTGTGCTAGAGCTTCCTCACTATTTGTCAATGGTAAAAAATTCCAGATTACATGCAAATTAGTGGATGACGAGTGTAAAGAGTTACATAAATACGTGTCGCAAATAAAAACATCTCAGGGTCAACCGTGATTCATAAGCTGTTAATGTTTCGTTTTCAGAATTAAAATCACACGGATAAATACAGTTATCAGCAATGCAAAATAATAATTGCTTACCGGTCCGCCATTTTTTTGTACTCGTGGTCTAGCATAATATAATATACTCACGAACACACATTTTATTTCGTCAACTTTTTTATTGTACACTTATTTTACGTAAAACGGCTAACATTCATTCAATCGCACCGCATAAAATTACGCTTACAAATTTACTTAAAATCGTCATTAACACAATTGGATATCACTACATTAATTAGATTACTATTATTACAGTATGATTTATTTTATTAATATTTAAAAGGTATTATCATATCTTCAGTCAAAAAAAGGCACAAAAACACACTTTTTTCTATTAGGACGATAATGAAGTTTCTATTTAAAAATCGTCACAACACAAAAACGGTATCGCTTTTTCCTTAATAAACAATACGAATAATATAAAGTAATCTCACTTCTCTCGTATTTTGTATATGTTTGGCTCTTCATCGCAAACAACGTGACATATTTAATAATGGACATTGAAATCGATGGTTTTAACATGGACATGATCATGATATGACGACGGTTGGTTGCAGGTTCCAAAAGTGTATTAAAATGGTCATGTAGTAAAAAAAGACACAACTAGGTAGGTAGGCATTATAATATTTATACGTAAAGTACAAAGGGGACTTTCCCTGTCTCAACACTATATAATATAATAATATAAATATATAGCTTGTTTTGTCTTTTTTGTAAAAAACTGGGATACTTTGGGCAATTAACAATTAATTAAGTCGCTATTACAGTAAACATTTTAATTTGTGGGCTGCACAACAATTGCGTTCAATGTACGGAGAGGAGCAATACTTGTAACCATATCGGGCGAGGAAATCACGGCAATTGTATCCCCCTCCAATTCGATTCACACGGTCCTCGCAAACTGGTCTCTCCTGAGTGTTCTGTTCTCTGCGATGATTAGCTGCGTCATTTCTAGTCGCGTTACCGCTTTGATTTCCTCTGGATACATTGTTATTGGTCCCGGTTTTCTTAGAATTACTTGAATTATTAGAATTAGTAGTCCTACTATCACTAGATTTGCCTCCTGGAAAAAATTAAAATCACAAGAATTACATTTTAGAGATTTTTCGTCTTCATATAACCGTTAAAAATACAATATTATTTGCTGTAATAAACTGTTCCAAACCGGAGAAATGTCATGCAAAATGTCATGCAATTAATAATTTTTTTTCTGTTTTCCCCTGAAAAGTACATTCAGGTTGGTTGCTCTTTTCAAGTGCTCTAGTTAATTGTTAAAAGTGTGGTGAAATGATTAGCTTGAAGTTTAGTAGTATGAAGAAGGAAACTTTCTGACAAAAAAATGTGCTCATGCGAAGACGAGAAGAAAGAAGAAGGAGTAGAAAAGGCAAGAGAAAGAGAAAGAGAAAGAAAGAGAAAAGGACAGAAAAAGAGGGCAAAGTTATTTGTAAATACTTTGGTCGGTCTGTGGACTTTTATCTTTGGATCTGTAAGATCGCCTGTTATTGTTAGCCAATGTAGATGATGAACTTGACGGTTTTGCTGTGGTCGTTGGTTTTTTCGTAGTCGTTGTTGCTTTCGTTGCTTTTGGAGAAGTCTTTTTAGTGGTAGCTCTCGCCGCATGAGATTTTGAGGTTGCCACCTGTTTCGGCTTACGGGTTGTTGAGGTTCTTGTTCTTGAGGTCGTCGTTGACACGACTGACCTGTCCGCACATAGCACATAATATACATACAGAGATATTCCAAGAATATAGTACAACATTATATGTACAGTTGCTATTTTATTAATCATTTTGGTTAATTTTGCGTAAATGTTAAATTGTACCATTATCTATCCACAATTAGGTAAGTTGAATTACATTTAAAAAAACGAATACAAGTCGACTCGACTACCTCAAATTTATAATAGTAGTAGTTGCATACTTCATGAACCCCTCCAAATGATACTATAGTTCTAATCCAGTGGATTAAACGATTAAATTTTTCGCTGCTTGCTAAATGCTAACTAATTTGAAATAGCTTATTTACAGTTTTGTTTACAGAAATTCACTAATAATTCAAAAGATATTTTACGGGTTGGTTATTTCATGCAACTGTGTACTTTTGAGATACTTTTGCAACAGATATACAAAATGACATATTTTACAGTTAATTTGTTAAAAAAGCTCAAATAATAAAATGTACAGAAACCATTGTTAGACAAATTGTTATTTTACTAATATCTTTTATAATGTACAGGTACAGGTGTTCGTTTTACCAAGCAAGGTTAGGAAAGGTTAGGTCGTTATTAAATTTTATCCCAATTTTTGAGTGTCCATTCCAAATCAGGCAATTAACCACAAACCATCGGTAACCCCATCAGCCTCTGTCAAGTCTAACATGCGTCGTATCATGCACATGCAATGTCATTTATTGTTAATAGTCTTTGTTACAGCAATGTCTGAAGGAAGGTGAGTTTTACAGAGCATGCAAACATTTTATCCAGTTGATATTTTCATTCCAAATGATGCGGTTAAAATAAAGTGTTATTTCCGGCAATGTCGCATTAACCATGGATTAGCTTTTCATTTCATATCTGGCTGAAAATTTGTCATGCTGTATTTTCTGATAACTTTGAAATCGACCATCCATTCATGCATTTCAAAGAAACAACTTGCATAATTTCAAGGGAATGTGAATTAGTATAAAGTATATAAAAATGTGCAGCAACGACAACAAAAGTGCATTAGAAGAGTGTAGCAAGGTCAAACAAGTATCAGTTTTTCATAATATGCAACATCTAAAGTTTGTGGAAGTAAATGACCTGAAGTGAAGTTAACTTTAAAATCCGCTGAATGACTAAAACTCAATATTTTAGCTTAGTAATTGTAAAAAGCGACTTACGACGACGTTGGGAAGGCAAAGGACGAACTCTTTCCGTACACGTCTCCTCGAACAACGGCTGGTGTGATTTGCGAGTAGTCAGGAATTATATTTTCGTGCTCAATCACACACCTTCCGCTAACGCAATGCTGTTGGTAAACAAAGAGTGAACTTTGGTTAGTGCCAATATTCAGCGTAGAAATAAAGTATAATTGAAAGCAAAGTTTCATTAAAAATTACATGGCCATCTCCACATGGAGATCCTTCTGCGGCGGGTCTGTATGCCACGCAATAGCCGGACGTGGCATCAAAGCAGAATAGCTGAGCGCAAACACGATCATCTTTCTGTATTTTTCCAAAACATTAACAAAATATTGTCAGTTACAATTGAGCCAGACCACAGGAAAATTTGTGGGAACTCCACACTTTAATGAAGTTTATAGTTATATTTGCTTACGAAACAAGCGGAAGTTCCTCTGTCTTTACGACATTGTGCGTCCAAGCTGAGCAGCTTTCCTGGTAAAACTCTAGGCAAGGAACTATCCTCGTGCGGTGAGTTGTATAAACATGTGGCTGTGTCACCACTAGAGAAAAACAAAAATTTAATTTTCCACTGTAATAATGTGCATGAGATTAGCAACTGCTTGTTGACTCAAAACTGGTTTAAACTAGCTTACTTTAAGAAATGATGAAACTGTGCGATGGAGCAAGCAGACCATTGGAAACCCCTCTCAGTGTGACGAAGATCACTCATAATAAAACCATCCTCCCAGCGACATTTTTGAGCTCCTGGTCCACCCAAATAGCTTGGCGCTGGAGAACCGTCATGGACACATCCCAATCTGTATGAAAAATTCAATGCTTTGATTCAGATTGGCCACATAATTGTTATCGTTGATGTAATTGAAATGCTTGTAATATTATAAATCTAACTTACAAATGACCAACTTCGTGGGCAGCCACTATAATTCCTGAGAAGCCTCCTGTATCCTCAACAATAGCAACCGAGTTGACTTTCTCCAGACGTTTGTTCACAACGCATGCTCCACCCACATATGCAAATCCTGCGTTTGTTAGTTTCAAAAGTTATATTAAAATTTTTGTATCATTTATATTGAGTCATAATGGAAGCTTCAAAATGTGAGAAAAGCGTTATTGGGATTTAGGCAAAGATTTTTTTACATAAAGCAACAAGCATGTTTTGGTTATTTGGTTGAATCAGTAAGTTGAGTACTTTTTGTACAATGATTTAATCTCGTCATTGGTTATTTAATTAATCAGTTATTTTAGTTAATGTTGAATTAAACGTATCAATTCTTAGGTAAATGTTTAATCAAAAAGCGCCACGCCTTCCTGCCAAAAACGTTATTTTATTTCTTGAATCAAGTGATTTGTTTTCTACCATGCTCATGCTTTTTCTTCAATTGCTGAAAATGAATAAATATTTTAAGAATCAAATGAGTAAGTTCAAAATCAAATCGTCTCATTCATACTCATACTAGGACTAGGTAGGGTTTAATGGATTGGCATAAAGATTGGTATTTAGCGAAGATTGGTATTTATTTTTCTATTACTCAAAATTCAAATAAAGTTTCCCAAATGTCACTGAGAGAAAGCTACAGAGTCAAAGAAAAAATTAATAGTGTGAACAGTAAACACATTCTCATTTGTCTCAAACACACATTCAGAACTTAATTTTTACTCTCCGCCTCAAAGAAGTCAGCATCAAACGAATAAATAAATAAAGGAATTCGATTCTTTTGGGAGAGGAAGAAGCAGTGAAACAACTACAGTGTATTGGCAATTTGCAACATTTTTCTCATATTTTACCTGCAGTGCCACGGTTGCAAATGTCGTTTGCAAACTGTCTTCGACACATGTCTAATCTGTAATTCACAATGATATTAGTAGGATTTGTATTACCAAGATCAGTCACCCATTGACTGAATTGTTTTTAAGGATTAGTTCGTCAGAATTTAGTCAGTAGAACACAATTGTATTTACAACTCCATTTATTATTCCTTTTGGAACGAACGCCAAATCTTCATTATTGCTATCACGTCCCGACCCGCTTGAGTCAAAATGCTATAATACACAATGGTGAGGTCACATCGCCTTGTTAGTCTTTTGTAAGTGTTAAAATTCTGAATGATTTTGTATCCCGAAATCCTAAAAGATATGCATTAGCTTTTCACTATTTATAACGGAATACGTTCCGTTTAAAGTTCTAGATTATATACAGCGGATTAATTGCTGAATTGATGAGTTTTCCCCGATAAATCCAAATTTAAGTTTATATAGATGTGTGCCGGCACGAATGACATACCAGCAGTTCCACGGCTACATCGTCCACCTTCTCGGCGCCGACACATATCATACCTACAATGATAATCTATCATCTCACGAGTTCCATACAATTTTTACCATTTTCTTATTATTCTGTTTGAATGTGTTATTTAAATAATATTGTTGTGTTGTGTGCATAGGTAAATCATTTCTATAAAATCCAAAGTTAAATTCTTACCGTACACCAAAATGATTTGTATTTCTCCTAAATATTGGCAATGTGTGGCTCTACAAATTATTTGCTAAATATTAAAATGCAATGCATTTCAGGAATCTTCTGTGTGTAGCTGTAGATCTAGATAAGAAAAGCGCAAAACTTTTCCTTTCATTACAGTTCAGTGAATCGGTCTGCTACTTTTTCTTGTTCATAAAAAAAAGATAAAAATGCAATGATCAAAGAAATTCCTAACCTTACCCTTGGATTCACTTCTTTTGAAAACTTTCTTTGGGATGCGTGTTTAAAAAATATATATCTAGGATTGGCGTGTGAATCTTTAACTCAAGTTAATAGGAAAGTTTTATATTCCATTTACTGACTCGTTTTAAAAACTATTATTGCGTTATTAAATCATTATTGCATTACATTGCAAGTTATTCCCGATTGTGATTGCCCAAACTCTAATTAACGATCATGTTAAAGCAGTAGAGTACATTTAATGCAGAATATCTATAAAAAATGTGTAACTTTTTGCGATGTACATCATGACGTCTTTTGAGAGAAAAGAAGAACAATGCAATTTGGCTACTAGTCAAGCAATGAGTACCGATTTAAGTTTCCGACAATAATGCACATGTAATGTTTGTGTTGTTGTGACGTGTCAGGATAACACATCTCAATTCATAAAAATCTGCACGTTCCTTTCTTGTATGTAGTAAACGAGGATAAAAATAAGAATGTAATTTGTAAAAGTTTTGTCAGATCTCGTGAAAACCTGTTGGGTTTTCACACTCACTTGGTGACGACGACCGCGATATCGTAGACTGGAAGTCGTCTTTCTTGGAACAAGTACTTGCCAAGATCCGTGAGAGCGGATGCAGAATCAAGGGCATCTCTGCCAACTCGGTTTCTTTCCAGGTATGGTGTTGCGTCACGACCCTATCGAAACAGAGTAAATGTTTGCATAGATGCATTCTTTCACGCCTTGAATGCGGCATCAGCAAAAAAAAACTTTTAAAAAGAACATCATCTTACTCTCGAAATAATTATTCCAGCGATAGAAATGCGAACTTTAGGTCCTCTCAGGATTTTGTATCGGAGATCGACTCCATTCCAAAAGGACACGAAATAGCGCTTAACTTGGAGATTATCCCCTCCGTGCAGTCGGTAGCCGTCGTAGTCAACAATAACTAAAATTTCTGGGTAGATAACATACGGCGCATCTCGTTTCTCTCTTCGGCGACTCTCCGTATGCCTCTTGGTTCTGAGCACACTCTTAAATGGATCTTGGTCAGGTTCCATGAGAGCGTAATCAGAGTGAGAGTTGATATGCTTCGCTTTGTAAATGATGTGCATTCCCTGCGTATTATTCTTTTCCGTGGCAGTGATAGGAATTGAGTCGTTCATTGCGGGAAATCCTCTCTTTACAACCCAGTCGTCAGCAAGCTCTTCGTCCAGGAAGGCTTCATCGTCATCTTGAGTGTTTACTTGAGTCCGGAAGGAACTAGGCACTGGTTTTACCACCAAGTCTGTACCAACCATTCCATCCTGCAAGGACAATCCCAATCATAAATTGTTTAAAGCACGTACTCTCTCATGCTTCAGAAGCTTTATTAGAGAAAGGCTTACCATGAGGAGACTTCCATCCAACTTGTCATGATGAATCAGTAATGCGGCTTGATTTCCCTCGTCTTGGTATGCCTCCCCGATATCTTCTTCCGCTTCCTACAGAAATGCAAAATTGGTTTTGTTAGAATTTTTCATTTTATGTTATACATTTCAACAGAACATTTATTCAAATTTGAAATAAAATAACAATAAATTTTAGTACATGGCTAAAATAATAAAACTGATCTAGATTAATAAATTCTTTAGAATGCTTCACAAATAGAAAAGTTCAGTATAAATTCCTAATATTTCCCATACTATTTCATCAGAAATTTTATATTTCATTTTCAAATATATGCAATGTTTGTATGATTTGTGTTTTGTGTTTTTAGAGCTTATAAATCTTAATTTGTATTATGAAAGTCTAAAGAATAAATTTAAAATTCCGCATTATTAATTAAAAAGTCTTGATTGCATCGACTGCATTTTTATGACAATTGTCATTCAATTTTCATTGTACAATAAATTAGATCAGTCTGTTGTTTGGCATCCCATTCAAATAACTATGAAATAATCATCTATGCATCCTTCAGTCTTGTCATTGCCCTGCATATTTAATGATAAAATTGCAGACATCACTCATTGCTGCAACGAAGAGAGCAGTGTATTTACGTCGGTCGACCGATACTTAACACCATTTCCTGTGCACTCTTTATCGCAATCCGCGAATGACAATGGAATTATGATATGCTTCAGACAATTTATTGCAAAAACGAAAGGGGCGGCATCATCATGCTTCGATAAGTAAGACAGCTATCGACCCCTCCTCCTGTCGATTATCTAATTTACGATTTTAGTCTAATTAATTATGCGAGCTAAAAATCCATATTGAATTCTGCAATCTACGCCAAAGTTACAAGATTGAGTGAGAGAACCTGACCATTAAAAAGTACTATTACTCTATTAAGGTACCTTTCATTCTATGTGTGATAGTAGTAGTCAACCACGACGAAGTAAATAATGATGATTATATTAATGAGGGCACAAAAGGGCAAAATGAAATTGAAACATCCTTACAAATCCAACCAGCCAATATCAAAAAGGTCATATATCATGTAACGAATTGTTTTCCATTGCTAAGAAATTTCAGTGAAGAATTGTACTTCATCGAACTACTATAAATCTACTAAAGGCTTACTCCAATGATCAAGTCATGACAAGAAGGATCACGGTGATGGAAAGATGAAACTAATCGTGAATCATCCTGCTGATGTTCACTGCAATAATGAGATGCATTGATTGCAGAAATGATTAGGCTCACGAAATTTATCCATGATTCCGTTTGTGTTTAGTAATGAGCTTGAACGTGACGAATACTCTCAGAGGCGAAATAAATTATTGCATTTCATTACGTCACTCTTACATTTGTTCAGCATCTCATTTTATTTAGTTTTGTCAATTAAATCAACACATTGCAAAGTCATTAGCGTAGTAGTAGCCAGTTCTGCACAGTTTGATAGTACGACTCGTATTTTGACAGCCGTTTAGGAGCGGAACTGTCATTCTCCTTGAGTGAAACAATCAAAATTTGACAATAAACGTAATTGCTTTAGAGAAAGGTGCAAACAAATTTTGAGGAACCATCAAAAATTCTAATTATGATTAATTACTCTCACAGAAAGTTGAATTTTGGGATAAAAAATGTTGCTCTAGTATAAACAATTTGTTGATTATTAGTTTTGTGTACCTCACCACTTGAGAAAAGTGTGAATGGGGTGGTTGGTTGGCGGCTGTTGTGAATGATTGCATGATAGTCTGTTAATTCTTATCAGCTACATAACGAAAGCTCGGTCGACAAGTTGTCCGCACACCCACATTATGTATGAAAAGGCAAATTGGCAAGTTACATAATATGTGGAGTGGAGATGCATTTATTTAAATTCATTTCTTCGTGTTTTTATTTTATTCCCTTTGTAATTAGTAATGCAGGGGTGACCTTAACACAGAAACCCATTAAGACACGAAAACTATAGGGCTAATGTTTAAAGCTGTACCGCAAAAGAGACTACCCTTACCAAGGTACTTCTAACTTATCATCGTCAATAATTATGAAGGGAACAATTAGTTAAATGGTTTGATTGTTGTAATGTTTCCCACGTGGTCGAAAGTCACAACAGAAAAGCAACGTCGACGCGATTGGAAAGTTTCAAGAGTGGTTGTAACTAGTTGCAGTAAAAACCTTATCTTACACCAGGGTGTGTTTCAGGTGTCAACGTCGAATTCGTCTGAAATTTTGCAAGAAATTAGGACTCTCTCATACAGTCCTATAATAATAACTGCAAAATATCTACTGATTCAACTTTCACGCCTGTCTGTAATAGTGTAAAGTGATAGTCTAAGACTGATACCGAATCAAACAAAATGCGCACGAAAATAAAAGCTTAGTTTGTGAATTCTTGCTCCAGTGACCCTGGTAAAGTTGGATTATTGTTCTCTCAAAATATCCGTAAAAAGTGGGTTATTGGAATTTTGCCAATGGTTCCAGTAACATTTTTCTATAAAGCGAATTGGCAACGCTTTGTATTAAAAAATACACGTAACCTTTCATTTTCATTAATAATTATAATATTAAAGCCAACTATTAACACTTGCAAAATGGGATTGATAGAAACTAGGCAAAAGCAAAAATAAAGTTGATGAAGACCTTTTGGTATGGAAATATAGAACTGGAAATAATGGAGCCACTCCTCGGCTACATTATCCCAACTACTATTTCATTCAAAAACTGCGCAACGATAAAAAAAAGGTTATATCACGCTGCTTATCGCCATCATGATCCGCTTCAACATGATGGAACTGGTTGTACCAGTCCGAAGTGAGGCGACACTCCGACTCAATCATGATTTGCAAAACATTTACTATTCATAAATACATAAAAAGATATCGCATAGCACTTATTATGAGCATAACCTATGAGTTATTTTTTTAAATGTTTCCCTCGTCGTGGCACTTTGTGATTGATACTGACGATGTCTTGGTTTTGGAATTCCTTCCCTAGCTGGTACTGTGAGTTTCTTTACCCACAACCTTCTAAACATAGATGCGCTCATAAATCCAGCAGAATTTCCATGAGAAATTGTAAATTTTCCATGAGAAATGTGAACCAGAAGAACAAGATAACGAAATTTATTTTTGCAAATAAGAATTTATGATTGGGAAAGTCAACATTCGAAGTGTAGCCAACGTGTGTACATGTTTTTCAGCAATAAAATTCTGCGGGCTGTACCATTAATCAGTGGCTAAAATCAGACGCATTTGCAAATAAGAATAAGTAACATTTAGTATTTATACACTGCAAGTGATTTTGCATTATGCAGTAAATCAAGGACAATCATTTCACGATAATTTTTTCAGTACTCCCGGATCAGCCAGGTTCAAGGTTTACCTATCATTAAGATAAGAATAAGAAAGACAACAAAGAAAATTTGAAGAATCTTGATGAAATAATTGATAAAAAACTTTTTACAATCAGTGCTCAATTTCATAAGGAAACATGACACGAACGTCGCTCCTCAAACACGATATGTGTAATTTCTTCATTTGTAAGTTTGTAACAACCATCAATATCGTAACGCTCCCTGGCTGTGGAATAATTGAGCCCGATGATGTGATTGAACAGGAGATACAGAGGCAGACTAGCGATCATGCTTGGATATCAGATAACGAGCCAAGTTCAGATACCAGCACTTAAAGATGGCAAAAGTGTTGTCAAATTGACGAAGGAATTCACAAATGTTTGTTTCAAATAACCAAACTCCACAAACATTGACTGATTTGTGAAACGTCTATTAATTTACTTGTCTAATTGCACAAGCCAATCAAGGTGGCTGATTATATGTTTTGAAATGTATAAAAATTATCATTCTTGATCGTAAATACTGTTATTGTTATAAAGTCTTTCATTTTTTTCCAAACACCTCATCACCACAAAAACAATGCCAAACGGCCTTCTCAAGGTCAGCACTTAACCAGATTAAACTTACCAGAATTATTTACATACTGTATCACACTCCTCATTCTTTTATACCATTAAAACGTTCAGGTTTGTAATGCACAACAGATTTTTCAAATGGCACTGAGTATGAAATGTTTTCAATCTAAAAGAATTAGGAAACATCTATCTCGGTATGCTAAGCATGCATTATAAAGTTGAACCTGTTTAAGACCTCCTAATTCTAATCAAAATGGACACAGGCACATCATGTTGTTCCTGCATTGGTTAACAATGAATGCGGAAGGAAGGTCACGCCAACATCAATCAGCAAATCTCTTTTAACAACATCTAAAAGTACAATAAATTGTTCCGTTTTATCACCCAATTTGTTATTTTCTTTCTGCATCACAATATAATGACAAAGTTAAATTTAGACGTGACCTTTAATAAACATTGTGAGAAAGGAGTAAAACGCATTCGCTTTACAGATTCTTTGGCATTAGTTTTACACTGTAATCAGTCAGTTATGATGATGAGACAAGATGTGACAATTTGTTCCACAGTTGGATTGTAAGGGTTTATCTAAACAGATTTCGTTTTATATATAGCGAATGTGGGACCGGCATTATTTCGGCCTCTTCAAACAATGCGCGTAGACTTTGGAGTGACGGCAAACAATTAACCGTGTTCAGATCAAATTGTTGGCGGATAAGATACAATTCACGTCTGCCTGCATACCTGCATTTTAAACAATACATTAGTGTTGAATTTATTTTACCCCTGAAAAGATTACAGAACTTAAATTATCCAACAATGAAATGAACTCCGCAAAATAAACAGAATCCTCCCACTTTCCTTTACAGCATGTCCCCTTTTCCTTGCATTTTTATTTTCCACACTTTATCGGCAGATGATCTTTGTTGAAGTGTAATCATGCCCAAGAACTTTGAAGAAAACCAGTCGAGGAAAGGTCTGCCACCAACTAGATTACAATTTTATGTCTGTCATTGTTTATTGTGTTATTGCATTCTTTACATAGAGCATGATTTTTTCAGCTTTACTCAGCGTTGATAGCATTTCTTTGCCTATCTGTTTACTATTTTGATTATTATTTATCCCTGGTTTTTATTTTGATTCGACTACGACAAAGAAAATGTCCCACCGGCTAACTGATACATACATTTATCCATGCTTGATAACAATCACAAGGTCGTTTTGTTTTATATAATTTTCAAATGATACGTGAGTGTGGCAAATAAAGCATCTGGATTATCCAATTTCAATGTTGGCACCTCATAGTGCACATTTCTCTTAGCTCACGATTAGATATGTTCCAAAAACCACTAACTGCTTCCAAATAAGTTTTTTGTTTAGATAAGTTAATGTTGAAAGTATTATTTTTCGCTAGGCATCTGCTTCATCATCATATCGCTAATTTAGATCTAGATACAATTATTTCTTTCTTTCTTTGAATGAACAATAAATTTTGCACATTTTCAATTCTCGAGATTATAATTGAAGGTCGTTTTAAGAACAAGAAAAGTGTTTAACATAATGAACAAATTAACGAGCCAGAGCAACTGATGAAGCCATGCAGAGCTTGTGGAAAATGCATATCAAAGTGATTTGGCATTTCAATTCGACGTGATCTAATCGCCACTTTGTTATTATAGCTAATTTACTACTTTATTAGCTAAGACCTGAATAAGGCAGAATGCGACCAAACTTCACACAAGCAAAAACATCGAAAGATACAGTGCAGAGTGCAGTGTAGTTCCTTTAAGGCAGAATTACTAACAAATCTACTTAAAGTTTGTATTGAACTACATCAGTTAAAAAGGTTGCAATCAACCAAGAAAACATCAGACAACAAAAAACAGCTTGTATTTATTAACTAACATTTGTAGAATAGAGAGATAATGCGTGTCTGCACATACTACAGGCATATCCTTCCAAGGATAATTGTACATGTGTTTTATTTATTTATTTTTTATTGTTCCTTTGCCTTTTTGGGTGCAGTGCACTGCATCAGTGCAACAACACCCCTACAAAAAAATCTGTATCTTTATATTTATTACGTACTCTTATTATTCCACAAAAATTCCACCTCTCGCTTAATTCACAATTTTGGTTTTTAGTAAGTCAGAAATAAACAATCAGACAATTTTATGATTTGAAAACTTTTCTTGTCATGTTGGTATGTTCTTTCTTGATACGCAATCCGCTGAATTCATTTTCAATGTTATATCATCCCTGCAAGCCACAGTAAGCAAATTCTACTGCTAATGTTACTCCATCCATTCACGATTTTTATATGATTAGGAAGGAAAGGTTGTGCAAAACTTTGGTTCTACTTGCTTATTCTCTCCTTACTGATGTAATTTGCGAGCTTTCAACGGAGACAGATGCCTACCAGTTACCACCATCACCTAATAACTCTTGATATTGAACTTGTAGGCATAAAACAATTTTAGAAACAAAACGTCTTAAAATGTCCCATTTACCTAATGTTAGTGTACATTATAACAACTTGTTATTCACTAACAATTTCTAAAGCATTCATTTTTCATTGACCAGACAGGACCTACTGAGACCACGCCAATATTACATTACTCATTTATTTATTACCACATTCACTTTTGCGCGATATACGTTTGCAAAATAAAAAAATCTGAGACTTCACCAGGCCACGATATATCTGTATCACGTTAATCATTGAACCTGAATGATGATCATCATCGCCACCAGCGAGCCGTTATAGTTAAACGCATTGTAGAAGAATTATGTCATTGCAGTTTGTCGAGGTGAACCGAATGGATTGTTGACTTAAACGTGCATTATTTGCACAAGAAATTGTATAGTACGTTCTACTCTCTGCTTATAATAAATAATTAGATTATGTTGCACAATTGTGCAAAAATGTATTTTGGAGGACGCCTAGCACATATTATGCAGCCACGCCATTATTTATATGAACCTGAAGAATTGTTCTGCAAATTAATGTGATTTGATATTTGATTACTTTTCATTTTTATCCTGTTTAGTTTTGTTTTGGAGAAAGGATTTCCACATTGTTAAGATGAAACTTTTATTCTGAAAATGACTTTGAAGCTGTCAGTTCTTCCCGCTGTGATTTTTAGATCTGATTTTTTTGTCGTTGTCTGTTAATTGGATTTACCACCCATTTTTGGAATTTATTTTCTAGTGACAGTGACAGTTTAATTTTTTATTAAGCGTTTTCGCTGAGAAAACGATTGAGCATGTTAATTCTCTTTTCCTACGCAGTATGTTTTGTAAGTCTATCAGAATAATGACCTTCCATACAAGTTTCTTTCGTACTATTTATTGCCACACCACGCAGTAGCGGTGCCAAGAACGGGCTATTAAACAATATTTTTGAGTGTTTCAAATGTGTCTATTTCAAAATTTCATTAATAAATTATAAACCAGCTTCTTTCAGATATTGTTTTAAAAATCTTGAACCTGAAATTGAAATCGCTGAACCCAATAACTATCATAACCATTATATTTCAGATTTCATTATTATTATTTATGAGCACCTTTTAATTCAAAATGATTGTTTAATATAGTAAAATTAAATGGAGTATGTCGATTATTGAAAATACTGGCAATAACTGACAGCTGTGTAAAAGTAAGTACATACTTTGTGATTATAGTTTGCTGTTGACCATGACTATGATTCCATTATAGTTATTACTAATGCCACTAAAACTAATCATAATGAATACTGCAATACTTATCACTTGCAAATATCTTATGTACAGAAACTTGAGTGCATTGTATTGTGTGAAGCACTCATTTGGATAGCAAGTAAGAATTTCATGATTACCTAAAGTTGATAGTAAAAAGTTGTATTCCATTCTTGATATTTCTTGCTCGTACCAATCATGATAGTTAATAATTGTGTGGCGATAGCTTTGATGATGTAACATTAAGAAGTGGATAATATGAACCTATGAATGCAACAACAATAATTTTTAAGGTACGTTTTCTGATTTATACCATTAACAGCAACACAGAAAACATGATTATTACTTATGTCCATCATCAAAAAATTGTTAAGGAGCACCTGATGCCAATTAGTGATTATATTTCAAACAGAGACTGTTGAATTGGTGTAACCTGAACACAGGACAAAATTAACTACTTATTAACTAACCGATTGACAGCGGATCGTTCATCAATAAAATTCCATCATGAATCATGAAAATTATCATCCTCGTCATAATTTTATCGAACCTGAATATTTTTGGGTCGTGTTTTTCCTAAAAATTACTCCTGAGCTTTGGCTGTATATTTACAAGATATTATCAGAGTTGACTATAACAATAATTAACAAAGGTGTACAAATAACAGGGTTCTTCTTCTGCAAAAGCATGAAATTTAAAAAAAATGTATCGTAATCGCAACTCACTTTGGGTGGTCGGGAGCGGAATGGTGTCACGCATTAATGATGACAATTTTTGTACTTATGCAACTTTGGAATTGAGTTTATACATCTCGTCGAAATATATTTTACCTATGCGAGTTGTTAATTCAATCATTGAATGTTAGAGCTGAGACTGCTAGTTTAAAAATAAGGATCAATATAAGTCTTCAAAGTCCAGCTTCTTGCTTTGGCTTTTTTCTCTTTTGAGATAATCTATACACCAAATTACTATTAAAAAAATAAAGCAGCATGCGTACAAGAACTAATCATTTCATATGCACGCTCACGATTTTAAAGCGCGTGTGCGTTTACACTTTAAAATGGAGCCATATATGGCATGGGGAATAGTGAAGAGAAGCTAATATTCTATTAGAATAAGTAATTTCCCTTCCATAAATCTTAAAATGAATTATTTATTATTTAAATAGCTTGAAGGTGAAATTGATTTCTGAATAAAGATGCGAGTTAAATTAATTCCAATCCCCAGAAACTGCAGTTGTTTACACAAGTAATAGATATATGAAAATATTAACTATTATCGTAATTTTCGTAAATTACCTTAACGCACGTAAAAATAAGATGCAAAAACAAACTTTAATTGATGATATTACGCTTGTTGCACGCAAAACATTTTGCTAATTCAGATTGCTTAAAAATAATAAAGTTCTTTAGCCTCTGATTTTTAAGACGAAAGGGCAAGCAACTCGAATATCGAATCTTGAATAAATACAAAAAAGAATCATGGTCAAAAATAGTTCATCCTCCGTGAACGCAATTAATAGGTAATATAGGTAAACATGAGTGAAGAAGTGTGTTACTTTTACCCATTCATTCAAACCTATAACTGCATACTTAACAGGTCAGGTACAATAGCTGAAGGCAATAATCAACCCAATATAAATAAACAATAAACTAATTCGCCATGTGATGCAATCTTTTCCTAATTTTTCTATCTAGTCGAGGTGTGAATTTTCAAACATGTAATGATATTTCAAGGAGTTAACTAAGTTATTAATATTATACGACAATAAATTAATTTGAGTCAATGTACAAACCTGAGTGAGTTCTTTGTAATGAATCCCTGTAGATGAGTCCGGCTCAGCAATCCACATGCGCAGTGATTGCTTGACAAGATGAGGATTCTTCTTTAGCTGCAACTTTACATCCTTCCCAAATGCATTGAAACTTACTAGTCTCTTGTCATCCTCTATCGACCTCTTACTTCGTGAACGAATTGACACAACTTCATACTCTGGCACTACAATGTCATAAAATAGCATTTATTAGTCACAAAACATTTGATGTGTCATGTCATAAAATTAAATATTACACTGCAGAGAGTGACATATTAATTTATTACGATTTATTATGATTTTAAAATTGTATATAATCTGTATTCTGTATTTGGAATTAAGGCAGGATACATATTTAGGAATTTCGAAATTATTTAATACTTTCATCTATCGATAGAGGCAAACATGTTCGTAATAAATTTCTGAGGCAGTTAAACACGTCATCGATTGTTATGTATGTATGTGTAATAATGACCTTTGCATAAAAATTCTAACAATAGCATTAATAACAAACCCACCATCCATCCTTTTAACAAAGACGGGTTTTAAAAACACTCTGAGTGGGGCACACAACTATGATCCCTCATCCTTGTTTCAAATAACTCGAGTCACCGAAAAGGTGCGCTTCATCTCTATTTTTAGAAATGTCCTTTCTATTTCATTCAACCTAAACAAGAAACTAACATGAACTAAGTAAATAACGAACTTTACCCCTTTGCGTTTAAAGTCCCCCTTAGTAAAGATTTAATCTCTCCTGATGCAAATAAAAAGACTCGTATAAAAAATCATTTCCCTGCTGCTCTTCCAACCTGAAAAGGCTAATGAAAATAACTCAAATCTAAGCGTAAAAATTTGAAGACGTTACTAGAAACCCCTTCAATGAAATTTCATGTTCTTGAAAGAAGGCACAGGCAACTCACGAGGATTGTGATGGAGTGGGTAATCCGTTTTTGAAATTTGAGCCAGTGTTTTATAGG
>VYYJ01001247.1:0-33801 GCA_021029165.1 Cyphoderus albinus | reverse complement strand
TTTAAGATTATTATGTACCAGTCGCTTTTTGTTTTTTTGTGCATGTGCAACTGATCCTGATATTAATTTTGTTATTAAATTAATTACTAAAACGACTCATTTTGCGCAGCGTTGTGGTGAGAGTTCAGAGTTGGCTATTCATTCGAAATCCTTTCTTTCATGACGTCTTGATTTTGCTCTTCTTATTCCATTCCGAAAAGTTCCAGTTTACGAATGTTTGCATTTTAACTCGGGAGATTGGGTGAATAAGGATCCGAGTGACAGCGCAGCGTCAGCAATGTTGAACACAATCGAATGAAATCAACTTGACCACAAAACATTTAAAAAAATTAACTTTCTCCTTCATTTTTATGACGTAAATAACGTTTCATATCATATGTCATCATTTCATTTCTGTCTTTCTTTGTCATGATTCACTTTCAACTTTCACTTGAGCTGATTCAAATTCATGCTGTCCTCTCTCTACGATATACTTCATTATTTGACTCACAGTACCCCATAAAAATAGAAAGAAGAGGCGCGAAATTAGAGGCAATATTTACCAAAGTCATCTTTTCTTTTTTGAGGGATATGCAGGGGATTCCTGTCACAGGAACAAAAGAGGAAGTGAACTTTCATTGTTGAACTCTTGCGTTTGATTGATTTTTTCCTCCAATTTTTATTTTTACTTGCTAGCATCTGCTTCTGTTGTGGTTATTTTGCTGACTGTCCAACCAAAATAAAAAGAGAACAATAATTACGTTTTTATAATTGGTGAATTAGTGATTGTGATTATTTATAAATATAACGTCAGTGGCTGCAGGTGAATGTTTAATTAGTATTGATCATTAATTGACAGAATAGAAACTTTTACCTAACGTTGAAAAATGGAGATGGAAGTTGATGAAGGGAGTTCCGTACCTGCACCTGCTGCAGAGAAAACATCCGTAAACCGAAATGCACTTTTTGTCTTTTACCTGATGAAGAAGGGCGGACTGAAGAAAAGTAGAATGCCTGTGAACAGTTTTGATGAATTGACTTTGGAAGGATTGAAGTTAAATGTGGCGGAGGAGCTCGGCAAGTGGGAATGGACGGAGGGAAACGACAAGCCGGAGAAATTTGGTAAAATAATGATGTGATAATCAGATACTATTCTTTGAAAAGCTAAGTTAAACCAAAGCTACGTACAATATAAATGTCTGAAATGATCTAGATATTTTGCACCGCAGCCGGGCTATGGCATCGGATGAAGACGTAAAGCGACTGGGACCGTTAGGAGCTATAACGGTTATAAGTAAAGATGGGCAAAATGGAAATAACAGCGAGGATCATAGGTCTGAGAAGTTCATCGCAGACTACATCAAATCCAGAAATATTATGGAACAGTTAGGATCCTGCAGTATCGCTCTACGGACTGCGTTTCTTAATTCCAAATTTGTACCAATGGTCGAGGTAGGAAACCTGTCGCCTGCTATTAAATCAAATTGCTCCATGTTTCCATTTGGAAATTCAAAATGCCAGAATTCAGATTGAATAGGTTAAAGAATAACTGTTTGTCATTTGTCGCTATTTTGTTAGAATCTTGGAAACTCGGAAATGTTGGAGAATATTTTTGCAATAGTTCCGGAACTTAAGAATGACCCTGTGGGAATTGGCATCATTCAAGATCCATCGTTAATTTTCCACTTGTCCGACCCAGAGTCCCTCAGAAAGTACCTTTTTCTTCCTACATAAACTTTAAAACTTCCGTTAAATCGAAAATGTTGTTGATTGATTGGGACTGATTTTTTACTTTTTTTATAGATTAGCGAAAACTAAGCCATGGGTTATTGAAGCTTTTAATTTTATCTCCGCTTCCATTCATCAAGAGCAGGGTAGTGGTCCACCGCAAGGAATTCCTCCTCACATGTTTAATCATGCCTTCTTCGATGGCGATGACGAATCCATGGAGGATGACGACGAGGATAGCGATTCCGCTGCTAACCCACAAGGTCAGGCAGGTGGTGCAAGAATAACAAGAGAGCAAGTAGCTGCTGCACTGAGCGCCTTGGGTGGTGGTGCTTCCCTTCCTGGAGGCGGCGGTCTGCCTCGGAATGCATTTGGTGGGCTGTTTCAGCCACCACGACCGCAGCAGACTCCAACATCAGCATCTTCCAATTCTAATCCTGCAGTGGCACGAGCCGGTGCAAACATTCAGAATTTAATGAATACACTTGCCGGTGGCAGTGGCACTGGTCAACCTTTGAACAGTGATATGGTAGCACGGGCGGTAACGGATGCCCTTCGTCGTTTAACCCCAGAACAACGACAGGACCAAATCAATGCCATTCGTAATATGGCAACTCAGTTACACCAAACCGGGGGTGGAACACAGAGTCAGAGTCAGCCTAATCCAGTTACACCAGCAGCACCCCCACAACAAAGACAAGATGCTTCAGGTTCATCATCATCGGCGCAGCAATACGAAGCCCAGTTGAAGCAAATGCGAGATATGGGAATTACGGACGAGAGATTGAGTATTTTGGCCCTACGGGTTAGCGAAGGTGACGTCAATACGGCGGTTGAACTGATATTCTCTGGATGGCAAGGCGAAGGTTCTGATGCCATGAATTAGATACTATTGCATATTGTATATAAATTAGTGTCTCCAAATAAATTAAGTAAATTCGATCACCTTTCGCCGTGATCTACTTAGAATGTTTTGCTAAATTAAATGTGCATGTTTATTGAATTATTAATCTTTCAAGTCTTATATTAAAAAGCCGAATAAACAATTGTAGAATTCGTTCGAACCAATTCTGTCTAATTATCATCTTTACTGCCACCACGATTAAAATCATTATGAAATGAAGGCATACCACTTTACGAGCAATCGTTGAATTTTGATTTGTGATTTCAGAGAACTATTTTTCCTCATTTCAGTTTCAGTTTATTACTAAAATGAGAACTAACCGAGATATTATATTAATGGCAGTGAAACATGAATGGAAAAATTAGGCTCTTTAAATTCACGTGGTCACGTGTCAATGGCTTGCACAGTCACAATCGTATCATCATGATTCATGAAGCATAAACAAAATTGCCAGGCATGGAATGACTTTCTGTATTGAAGCACGCCATAATATAATCCGAAATAATTAAAAACTAATTACCACAATGAATGACAAGCAGAAGCCGACATAGACATATTAGACATACAACATAAATCAAGTAGGAGTAGAGTCGTACTCTCGTTAAATGTTGTGCAAAGTTTGCACTGCAAACAAATTAGTTTGCTCTTCACACTTCATTAGTTGTATGTAGTATTAAATGAAGCTACTCGAGCAAACCTTGTATTTGTATCGTATGATTTTGTCAATCAGTCAGGGAGCAATGTTCCACAATTCACAGATAACAAAAACGTAAATTATAATTAGGTATACCTAAATGTTCGTTCTAAACGAGTTGATGAGCTGAGTAAATCACTCACTTGTTCGAGAGAAAGTGCATGAGGTTGCTCATGAGAAAAACAACTCTCTGACTCTCTCTCTCTTCGTTTCATAGTTGTATTGTGTGTGTTATGGTCACATTGATTGGCCGTCATTTCAACAGCTGCATGTATTTAAGCAACAAGGAAAAGACTGAGTTTAACGGGAAATACAAAGGGCAATAAAAATCTAGCTCAGTTTTACATTAAATCATCATACAAGTTCTCACTCAACATTTTAACGTGCTTCCACAGTTAAATTATAAAGATGGAGCTGATTCCAGCTGTTCAAAAATACCATTGGGGAAAGCCGGGGAAAACAAGCACGGTCGCTAGTTTGTACAGCGAGGCTTTAAAATCTGCTGCTGGAGCTCCACCGATTGATGCCGATAGTCCCTACGCCGAACTCTGGATGGGTACTTACTTATTAATATCAATCTTTAATCAATTGTAAATTTCTTTCTAGCATTTCATAATGTGACGAACAGGAATTTTCGTGGTGCCTCCTAGGTACTCATCCTAACGGCCCTTCATGCTTAAAAATTTCAAACAAACCTTTACTCAACTTTATCAAGGAGAACCCTTTTGTTCTGGGGGATAAGGTGAAGGCGAGGTTCGGTCTCGATGACATCCCCTTCCTCCTCAAAGTGTTGTCAGTGGAGCAAGCATTATCGGTCCAGGCACACCCGGATAAGCCCTCTGCTGAAGTGCTTCATCGAGAAAGACCGGATTTGTATAAAGACCCGAACCACAAACCGGGTACTAATACTTTCTAACAAAAATTTATTACAAAGAAATTTTTACTGAGTTACATATTTAAATCGTTCATGGTTAGCTGCTTCAATGATTTCTTTGCAGAGATTTTTTGCTTTTCAACATTCTCATTCTCGTAGTACTTTAAAGGGTTTGTATGGAGAAGGTTATGCCTATTTAAGCTACCCTTTGTTGCGAAACCTAAAACAAAACATCATAACATATAGAAGCTACAAAGAAACTATCAAACGGTGGTTCGCAATACCAAATTTAAAATTGACGGTCGGTCTGAGTCTGAGTAAAAATATGAAATGCAAATACCACATTGTTTCAGAACTGATTACTGAATTTTTAATTACTGCTTTCAGAACTGGCCATTGCACTCACTCCTTTTGAAATGTTTTGTGGCTTTCGAGCTATGGATGAGATCATCGAATATCTTCAGGGTTAGTGACGGTTTACTGTATGAGGTAAAATGCTTATTAAACTGTTTTTAGTAATTAAATGTATTGTGACATTCAATTTTGGTAGGTGTCCCAGAACTGCGTGAAATAGTTGGAAATGATGCGGTAAACCGGTTGGCTGAAGAAAAAGACAAGGCAAGTTTGCAGCTAGTTTACACACGACTTATGGAGAGTCCAGACGAACTGATAAAGGGAAACTTGACCAAACTTTTGAACAGACTAAAAACTATGGGTAAGCAGTGAAGTGTTGCTTGTTAAATACCGATTATATGTCAAAATAATGTATTAATAATGATATCTTATTAATTTTGTATAAAGAGGCGAAAGAAAGAAAGAAATTGGAAGCAGATCTTATAGAACGTTTGTCCCAGCAATTTCCAGGAGACGTGGGAATTTGGTCTACATTTTTCTTTCAGCATTTCACCTTACAACCGGGAGAAGCCGTTTTCCTCCCGGCTAATGAACCGCACGCTTACATTTATGGAGGTAGCCTTACATACAAAGGACAGTTTGCATAATTATTTAGAGGTCTTTGTTTCTTGTTTCTTCTCTTTAAATCGAAGTTTGTTCTTTTGAAGATTGTGTAGAGTGCATGGCCGCCTCAGACAATGTCGTCAGAGCTGGACTCACTCCAAAATTCAAAGATGTCAAAACGCTGTGCAGTATGTTGAGTTATGAAGTTGGCAAAGAGTGGATTTTAGAAGGGCAAAATTGCGCCGATGGTAAAGGTATTGAATTCAATCCTCCAGTTGATGACTTTGCTGTCATTAAATATGAGGTCAGTGCTTTTGATGTCAGTCAGTCTGCTAACTTTTACTTTATTAGAAAACTTATTTCCGACAGCAAATCTATTTTTACCATGATAATATTCATTTGACATTTCATATATTCCTTCATCATAGAGTGACGTGGAATTTGTAACGAAGCCACAACCAAATTCTTGTGCCGTTCTGCTATGTGTGAAAGGAAAGGGCAGAGCAATTATCGGCGATGGAAAAACTGCTCCATTGAACCTGTCACCGGGTAGTGCAGTTTTTGTGCCTTGTAATCCACAGACGTCAGGGATAACAATTACGCCAGAGGAACCTCTTCTTCTTTTTGAAGCATTCTCGACTCCAATAGTATAAGAATTCTAAGGAATATTTTTTATCCATTATGTCACTTCCGGTCATTGGTAATGGTGCTAGGTTGTAGGTGGGGTAAACGAAAGTGTATGCAGAAAAATATAATCATGGAAATTTTCCAAAGTTTGTAAAGACTGTGATTAAACGACAAAGGAAAACGTAAATTGAGCAATAAATCATTACAACAGTAATTATTAGTTATAACTTCAGTAGAAAACTCAATGTTTTAAAATACGAGTGCAATACTCTGCATGTGTCAAATTAATATATATTTTCTAACTGTAGACTTTATTATAAAAAGGAAATTGCAATAAATTGTGTCGTGACGTGACCTACAGCTAAAAGTTGTTGGATGTTTAGGTAGCATTTCAGAATTACATTTATCATCTTTTGTGTTTTTTTTTCAGCTTTTGGATGCTTCAGAACACAAAACAAAGGAAAATGATATCTGTGTTAGAGTAGAGTGTTTGTCTTCGTAGAGCTTAATGTACCAAGAACTTATCACACGGGGTTTGCCAATAAACCGTAATATGACAACAAACATGAACAAGCACAACTCAATCATATAACAGTATATTTTTTCGTGTAAACAAGACTCAGGTCATAATAGTTTACTCCAAACGTAAAGAATGTATTAGGCGTAGTTTTTTCTCCCGTGCCAAAATCTCATTAATTCAGTCATATTTAGTTGAATTGTATTTAAATGGAGAAAGAAAGCTCAGAGGGAGAGAATCAACTTGAAAGCATGATGAGTTACTGACGATGAGTATAGGAAGGTGCGAGTGAAAATTGATCAATAAAAACAACTAGGGGAAAGTGAAAGGCGAATGGAAATTTTTGATAAGCAGCCAACTACGCAGTACGCAATGTATGCATATCACAAATTCCAGTTAGACTTTAGACACAAATCGTGTGTCGAGTAAGCATTTTCTTTCCTCCGTGAAAGTTCACCCTCCGGTGAAAATACCTTCGTGCATATAGAGAGTTGTGAAGCATTTTCTTCTGGACTCGGGAAACGTCTTTTTTTGGTTTCGCTTTCTTCATTTTTCTATTGACCAAACACAATAAATATAGTTGATGCATTTGTTCATATCAGTGGAATTCAAATCCATTATCTCCTCCTTTTCCAAATAAAAAACGCAATAACTTTTTCTTGTTTGCGTTCACAAAGGCATCAGAATATGTATACATATATGCTGATGATCCCAAGAAAGAAACCGTCAATTACAAGGAAACCTAGAAAAGAAACCACCTCGTTTCTTCCGTGAAAACGAAACAACTACCCTTGACTTCCCACAATTTGTCTTTGTCACGCCTGTCAATTTACAGTTATTTTGCAGTTCTGAAACTCGCCTGACATTGTGACAATTTGCTTTTTGTATTTGTGTTCGTGACAATTTTTTGACTGATATACATTTCTAGTGAATAAAGAGCTCTCGGATATATTTTTCGGGTTGTATCAAGATACAGTTTTGAAAATCTCAAGAAACATTCTGCGGTCGCATAATCGGTACCAGTTATGGCTGTAGAAACCAGTGAACCGGAACCACAAACCGTTACTTCAGCTCCTGTTGTAGTAGCAGCAACAGAGTCAGAGAAAGTTAGCAACAATGATTTGACAAATGGCACGTTGAAAGTAGAGGAGAAGCTCGTAGCTCCAGCACCAAGCGATCCTCAAGCTCATGAGCCACTTTACTTCACTAAAGATGGGAAGGTCCAGTTTGGGATAACACCTCCAACGGCATTCGCAATCAGCTACCCGTACCCACCTCTGCCATCAAACTTGGCCAAAAACAGAGTGCTCCGTGCCCTTGATGATCACTCGAAAGAGAGCCTTCGAGAAGGCATCACGCAAGCCGAGGAGGAATTCCACAAGGACGCAATGCCACTCCCAGGGTTGGCTATAGAAGGAATTCCCCTTAAAAAAGTGCTCATTCCAGAAATCGAGCTGGCGCTTTATTGGGATCGCCACCCTTTCGAATTTCGACCTCCGGAGAAAGATACAACTCTAACAAAATCAACCGAGTGCAAAAATAACAATAATAGCAAGAAAAGACGAAACAGTGCCAGAAATTCTAGTGGAAGAAATACCCCCAGTCTCAGCAGTGCATCCCAATCCACTAATCACATGAATAACAATAATAGTCAACTTAGACGAGCCAAATCGGAGCAAAATTTAGCGTCGAAAGTTGGAGAAATTCTGAAAGAAGAAAATTTCTCCGGCAGAAGGACATTGTCATCCGCAACTTCAACCAGCAATAAAAGTTCACGCTCTGGTAGTTCCACATTAAAAAAGTTGTCACAAAATCCGCATGATAAAGAATTGACCAAATCAAGAGTTCAATCGCCGTCATCATTATCGTTAGTATCATCTCACAGTGCCAATAATCATTGTGCTGGTAATGGTCAATGTCACACTAATAGTTCAAATGGAGGTGTCGTGGTTGCAAGCAGTAATAATAACAATAAAGCCTCCGCTCTCATTATGGGTGAAAGTGAGCGAAAAAAGTTTGCAGATATTTCTAGGCCAAAGCTAATTCGAACTCAGGACCAACTTTCGGAATGCAGCAAAAAATCTGCCGGGATTCAGGTGACATTGGATGAAGTCACAACGGCTGCATTGAAGTCAACTTACCTGTGCCCATTGCATGGATCATATCAACGTGGAGTTGAGAGAAGAGACAGAGGCGGCTTCAGAACAGATATGGGCCCGATAAATGTACATCAACACTGCAGTCGGGCCTTGAAAGGAATTCCGTCAAGAACGAAATTGATTAAAACGGCAGAGACGCAAACGGACGACGAGCTACCTGGAAACTCTTCTAGGAAACATAAGAAAAGATCGAAAACGGCGGAGCATCGTCCAGGGGCGAGGGGGAAAGATCCGATGCTTTCTGAGTATCATGGGAGCTTCAGAAATCCCTACAAAATTGCTGATTCGGAAAAGAGACATTTGAGGAATAAAATTCTTAGTTATTGCTTCACAAAGCATTCCGTTTTTTAGATTGTATAAATGTTTGTTTTCATGACATGTGCGGTATTTTTGGAAAATATTTTTCCACTTTTAACTCGATTTCGTGTTATGTTCGTTAATTGTTTAAAAGAATTTTTGTTCATATATTATTAACATTGGATAAATATGCAGAAATGGTAAGAGGAATCTGAAGAATTCTTTGTTATACTGTTAGCTTGTAATTTAGTCAATTGCTCGACTTCCAAAATAGTATGTAAAATGTAACAGTACTAGTGTTTAAGTAACGATTTAATATTTAATGTGTTCCTTGAAGAATCACAATTGTTTGTACATGACATGTGTCATGTTAAATTTTTTATTTGGAGAAATAAATTCAAATAAAATAAAATAATTAATGTTCTCAGTCATCGGAAGTTGGGAGTGCATTTAAATCTGTATTTTTGATCAGAGCGAATTCTGAAGGTTCATTTCTAATGTCTTTATTACCCTATTTGAATATTTGAAAATCGAAACTGATTTACATAATCATGTGTTGTGTTTTTGTATATTGTACCCGTTACGTTTGAGTGTGATTGAACACGTGCAAAATTTTGCAATATACAGGTACGCACACAGTTATATTTTGCAAGATGCCCATCAGTATAAAGATTATTATTATTATGGTAATGACAATGGCAAAGACACTTGAGAATAGGGAGTGAAGTTATTTTCATACAAATAAAAAAATAAGCATAGAGGGAAAGGGAAACGACTACAACATATCGGTTATTATGATTACCGACCATACATTATATTTGCCCATAAAAATAATAAAATGGTCTACGTGTCATCCGAGTCTAAAACTACTCATCATTAAATAGGTACCTAAAAAGCAATCCACAATCTTGTTTTCTTGTCTTGTTTGCAATTTCGCTTTTGCTCACATCAAGATTTTTTCTCTATATCTTCAAGTCTCGCTGATTGGAAGTCATTGTTGAATTGCTTTTTGAATTCAAAGTCCTTTGAAAAAGTCAACTTTTTTCATTCAAAATATGAATTGGCTAAACTAAACCATTCACGTCAACGCCAATTCCTGTAGATAAAAGCAAAACCTACTATGTACAATGACTGATCCTTCTGTTAGAGAAGGCTGTGTCGAGTTCACTCACAACGGAATCTTTTCGTTTTCTTTCATTCAGTCGAGAATCATTTTCTTCAGTGATGATGATGGTACCTTGTGAAGCCCCACAACGAAACTCTTTGTGTGCAGTAACCGAAGCCAGCAAAAAATCAAGCCTTCTACCTTTGGTATTAGTATCCTCTTCACATACAAAAACGGCACTGCCTTTTTGCAATTTGAAAACGAGTTGAAAACATTCAAAGGCAACCGTAATGATAATGAAGAAGTGTCTGGCTGGCTGCAGTAGAGCGTCGTGGCGATGAGTAGTCTTAACGAGAAAGAAAATACAAAGCCTTTTATTACCAACTACTACAAGAATCTTCTAATAAGAAAATATCAGTTGTTGGCTGAAGCGATGCCATATCAAAAATTGTAAAACGTTGTAGAATAAAATTGAAGAACACGATATAAAATGTACGCAGATACAAGACCTGCAGCTATTACTTGGTTCACTCACAGATAGCGATTTTATCGGCGCACATTTCTTCAACTCATTCACTCACCCATAGCCATGCAAAAGTACACATTACAAAGATTATAATAATAATAATAATGCGTCTCGGCAAAAACTTTCTCTTGATGGCCTACTGTCCTACCTTTTTTCCTTGCATTTTTATAAGCTTCGTTTTGATTTTGTTGGTTGGTGGTGGTGGTGGTGTGATGATGATGATGATGATGGGAAGAACAATTGCAGATGTTGATCATAATTATATACCGAATAAATTTAATGTTAAATGAAATGTGTGCTTGTCTTATATCAAAACATATCTTTAATTTTTCAAAGTAATTTTAGAAAAACGAAGGTTTGGGCTGGAATAGTGTAGTTTATATTTTGAAACGCTTCTTTCTGAAAGAAGCATTCATAGTTATTAACAATTTACAATTAACAATTTTTCAAAAATCTTTTTGCATGCATTTTTACGACCGCAAAATAACAAAGCAAAACTGTAATAAGCTGAAAACGCTACGTGATATATGGGCTGAAAAATTGTTGCATTGCTAACTAAAAATGATTGTATCACGCAAGACAAAAGCATCCGTTTCCCTTTTATGTGTAGCTTGTCGGGTTATCATCATTCCTTAAAAGCGAAGGAAAACAATGATGATTCAGTCAGCCAAATAACATTGCTTGTGGTCAGGTCAAGAATTATCTTTTTTACCTACAAATTTTCAAGTTGAAGGGCTTCTTTTATAAATTCAAATTCGTGTAGCCTTTGTTGGTACAACTCCCCCAGAGCCAATGTCAATGTCACAAAATGAAGTATAATAAACCCCAAAAATTGTGGTCGTGATTGCATCAAACGTAAAGATGAAAGATAATTTTTCAACGGCAATGCAAAAGGTTAAATGCGATGAACATCAGACAATCATAAGCATCAGAGAAGTATTGTTTGAGGAAAAAGTCATAAATTAAATGTTCAATAGACTTTGTTTCGACTCATTTTCGTCTGCTTTTTTAATATGTAGAAACATGTTGTACATATATAAACGTCATCATCATAATTACAAATTATAATAATTACACAACAGAGACCTAAAATCAAGTAGCGTGTTTCACACACAATAACAAAAGGGTCAACAAATAAAACACAAAACAGTAAACTACAGGATAAACTGAAACAAAAAATCAAGAAATTGTGGCTATTCGTTTGATACATCCACTTTAATATAAAAAAGGAAATATACAATACCTGAACATGTCATAATTAATGGAATTCAGGAATAAAAGAACTCAAGTCGATAAGAAGATTTTATACTGGAACATTGAAGAGGTTTGCGGAAACTGGTTAAACAAAAATGAATAACAAGAAGCGAGAGAAAATGGTTGATAAATAAATAGGGTTACAATAACATTAACCACTCCATTAAAGTAACAATATGCAAGCATACATAACAAATAGTCAAAGTAAAAACATAACAAACTTTTAAATAGGTTTATCCTATATAACGTTTAAACTTGAAAAAAATAACATAAAAGTTGGCTTCACTAGATTACACCGTTTACTAATTAAATTTTAAGCAGCGGAAAGTATTTGTTTTTATGCTTTGTGGTCGCCCCAAAACAAATTAATCAGGGTATACTTATTTAAATATGATTGATGGTGGAATGTTTTGCAAGAAATAAATTACCTATAAATTATTAACACTTAATTCTCAAACACGACGACTGTAGATATTATTTGAACAAAATATTTTCTCAATGTGCCCCAAACGTTCGTTCTTGGTAATACAAATAACTTTTTATCTTTCTTATTAGCATATCACTTTAACGCTTAAACAGTAATTATTTTAGACAGTTACACTAGTTCGTTTTAGGTTATCGTAAATGATCAGCATAATACCTAGATTATAGTACGTAATGACCTATGACCGCGTTTTCTTATCTACATTGATTGTTTCATTAAGACTTCATTTTCACTTTGTGAAAAATTTGACAAATTCATTCAGAAATTACATTTCAGCTCGATACAGGATGGATGAAAGTTTGATCAGAAATTATGGTCAATTGATTACGTCTTCTGGAGTATCACTTTTATTATTTGCTTTGATTCCTATTCATAAGGCCAATATCTTAATTTTTATTTTATCTATCGTTTCATCTGTTTAAAAAAGGATTGGAAGGCCCGCTACCCTTTCTTTTGTATCTCTGGAGAAATGATATTGAAATTCTTTATAAATTAAGTACTCAGGTTCACGAATTTGACTAAGCTATTTGATTCTCAAAGATGCACACACGTTTTATATACAAAATCTTACAACTTTTAAGGGCACAGCTGGATAAATATACACAAAAGATTAAATGAGAAAATATGAAATTTTGACGATTTTTCTGTTCCTTTTCAAATACTTTCATGTAATTTTAGGTACTATTAATATTATATATAATTATTAAATAAAAATATACACAGGTAGAGTAACCGAGAATGATTAAATTAATTATTGTTAATAATTAGCTATAAACAATATGAACAAAATCAAAATTAACTGAGAAAAATAATATATAACGATAAATTATGATAAATTAAGGAACCACTCGACTCGTGAAATAGAAAAATGGAATTATTCAATTTTATATAATCGGTCCCTTAAGTACACTTTTGTCATCAATTTTCAGAAAACTTTAGGTAGATCAGTTTTCATAGAAAAAGGAATTAGTTTATATATGTACATACAAATGAAAGTAGTACTTTCTAGGGACAACGGAGCAGTTTTATTATCGTTGTTTTCATCTATCATGGTACTAGCTAAGAGATTTTAAAGTTTTAAATAACTCGCCCCGTCTCTACTTTTAATCTCTAGGTATTCTCTTATGAATTTGTATATGCTTCAGCAGATGGGCCTTTTGACGGAATGCTTTACCACAGACATCGCACTTGAAGGGTTTCTCGCCAGTGTGTGTCCTGAGATGAACTTTGATGTTCGACTTGTTGAGAAATCCCCGGTTGCACACGTTACAACGATGAATTGGCTTCTCTTTCCCGCAAGGATCTAGCGGACTTCCGAGTCCTGTCGAGGATGGCATTTTACTCGACTTCCGCTTTGTTTTCAATCCCAGCTTTGCCGAAGTCTGGAAAAAATAATTGGATTTTAATTTAAGCGACTCCCTTATTACAAGCAAAAACCGATGCCCCGAAAAACATCAAAGCGAATTTTTATAATACAGAAACAAACTGAGAAAAAAATCTAATCAAATGGGTGCTTCGTGATAGACGCTAAAGGGGTTTGGGTTTTGATCCAATTTGGACAGAGATCATGTCTTAAATATGCGCACAACGTTTTTGCAAGTTTTTCTGCAACAAACAAATCGGCAACAACACAACACAAAATATTTAAAAGCGCAAACAACAAAAATTACTTTATAAAAAAAATACGAATTCTAATTGAAAAAATTACTAGAGGGCTTATCGGAAAATAGTCGATGTTCTCCTGCCAATCCGGTTCTGATTGGCTAGCACAGCGCGCTTCCATTTCATAACCGTACCTCTCATAACTACTTTGGCTCATGTAATAATTATCAAAGTATTCTGCTTTATGACAACATTGACTATTGCTGTATTGCTCATTTTCATAGTATCCGATATCGTTCGAATGCCCATAATCGAATTCTCCAAAATCTCTTAGACACTGCGAAATCTCTTGCATATTGTATCGATCAAAATGACAGAGGTTCTGACACTGTGGAGGTGCGAAGGAAGGAAAAGGATCGGAGAGATTTGGAGTTGGGGATGTAGGGAAATATTGTGTCTCCGTTTGGTGGTCTTGTCCACAGTGATAACTTACCTGGTCTGATACTCCATGATTCGAAGGGTCAAAAGGAGATGATGTTGGGGACCCGAAAGCTGAGAGGAAACTTTGTGTGTCTGCTACCCCACCATGATGACCTGTAAAGCCTCCATTGGCTAAATTTGGATTGGAGTGTCCATTATTGGAATTGCCATTGGATTTGGAGGTGGTGATTTTATAACTTCCGGATTTACGGTAGCGGCCAGAGCCACTTCCGGGTCCTCCTGGATTGCCCATCATGGACGATGTGACAACTGGTGGGCTAACATGCGTCGTGTGGGGTCGTTGTGCAACTTCTCCAGTTAGTGGATCAATAAAAGGTGGGGACGACGGGTCGTAGGGTTCCACTTTAAGTCCAAAGTGGGCTGTAGTTGACTCGGGTAATTGAGAGGGTGATGTGCCTGGGCCACCAGTGGACACACGGAGAGTGCCACCTCCTCCAGATGCTCCATTCGCAGGCGGCGCTTGTAATCTAAAAAGGAAACTTAGAGACTCGTCATGTACCCAAGTACACAATATCTGAGAGAATGCGTGCATTTAGAAAGGCAGAAGAGAAAAGATTTGTTAGAAAGGGAGACTGAAGTTGCAACAAAGAGTTGAGAAATTGAAATAGGAAAATGTTAAGGAAAACCAACTAAGCACTGCAAAACTCTACTTTTCTTCTATTCTTGCAGCACTGAGTGAGTTAATTTTTTTGTAAATCTACGAATGATTGACATAAATAAATTGAATTTTGCTAGACAAAACTATACAAAACAAACACAAGAAATTCAACATAAAAAAGTTAAACGTAAGGATTCGTCTTAAAAGAGAAAAAAGTTTGGATTCGTTTGAAAAGAGAAAATAAGGGTGTCCTGAAATAAAAAGTGACATTTTAAAAACAATCATCCTGTACGAATTCTTGCGGCATGATAGTCAAAGAAGAAAAAGTTGAACGAAATAATTTTTTGTATATTAGGTATAAAATTATATTGATCATTTTGTATCTTCAATCAGTGCTCCACAATGCTTTTGTCGTTGAAAGATTTACGTTTCGACTAGGAAGATGTTTAGAATGATAAAGCGAATTTGTATCAGGACTAGTTTAACCTGGATTGAAGAATGGAGGTTGGTTGGAAGTCGCCATGCGCATGTCCGTGCTTTAAATTATGTTGCCCATGTCCATAAATCGGCGGTGGTCCATTTCCCCCGGCATTGTTTCCTTGCCCTGAAAATGTATTTGACAAAAGTGTTTGGAGTGTGCTCGCTGACGTGGAGTCAAGAAAGTGTGGTTCCGCGGATGTGTGAATGGTGTTATCCTGATCCAATAAAATTCCCTGTGCTCTTCCGTTACTATTTCCATTACTATTTGTGGAATTGTTGTTATTGTTGTTATTGTTGGGGCCGCCACCGTTGTTACTGTTTCCGGTCGAGCCATTGGATGGGCCGGTCGTTGGAGACGTGCCAGATGAGACCTCATTAGTGTTGTTTTGCTGACATGCAGACTCGATCCACGCGTCCAATTCTGTCCAGGGATCAATTGTGGATGAGGTCACCCCATTGGGGTCACCCAACTCAATTCCTAAATTTGGGACGGTGGAGTCTGCGATTGCGTTGCCAATCAGTGCCGCAATGTCATCAATGTCAGAATTTAGAAGATATTCCGTTAGCTCTGTTTTGAGATGGGCGGGCACAGAGGTGGAGCTGGAGACAACTTCAAACAGTGAATTTGGGGAGCCAGCCAACGGGGATCCGAAACTGTTTCCAGGAGGGGAACTTCCAATGCTGGATACACTTCCGGTGCTACCTCCACTGCCACCGTGCCGCAGAGGATTGGGAGCATTGTTTGTGTGATGATTGTTTCCCCCATTGGAGGTGGTGGAAGCTAAATGATTCGGAGGAGAATTGGAGGCAGAGCCCATCTGTGGCAGATGTGGATCATTCTGAAGAGCCAGTTGACTGGCAGCAGGCCCATAGTCAAAGGGTGGTAAGGGCTTCAACTCGGCATAGCTATCGCTACTCTGCACCATAATCAACGCGTCAAGCTCCACTCCGGTCTGACCAGTGGGAGAATTGCTGGAGGGAAGACCTTTACAGAGAAGCGATCCTCCATTTCCCCCCTTACCCCCATTTGTATTTGGGGGAAGCAGAAGAGCCTCATCCGGGAAGGTTGTGGTGGAAATTAGGTCTTGACCTCCGAAAGGTCCCCCGCCACCCCACGGAGGTCCTCCCAATGCACATCCAAGCAGCAGTGGATCGGCCAAATTGGATTCATTCAATTTCATAGTCAATTTTCAATTATTTTGGAGTTTTCTTAAAAAGTGTGTTCACTTTTTTGTGGAAAAAGGGTGTTAGTCTTTTGATTACTAACTACATTCCTGATGGTGAATTTTACTAATATCTTGAAGACCACTAACACACTTTGATGAAAGGTAGGATGGTTATTACTTTGATGTAGATCACAAACCAGGAAGACTACACGATTGCTGAGAAGGTAAAGAACTGTTCTTAAATCGTTTGGCAAATGCACAGGTTTTCAAACTGTTGTGGAGTAATTTAGTCTTTTCACGAGTTTTGATTATGTCCTCACAGGTCATCGTTTAAAAATCAAAAATGAGTTTCATTTGTCATGCACTATTTTAAATAATTCGAAGGGTAGATGCGAAGTAATAAACTGGGACCTGTAGTAAAGAAATAAAAATGCACATTATAATTGAGAAAAAAGACCGTTTTTAACACAATTGTAACCAAAAATGGCAATTGAGCACTTCACAGCACATGTCAGTCAAATGGCCTACTACCGTTATTTAGGTATGGAAGAGCAATAAAATCATTAATCAGTATGCAACGGAACACACCTGAATGATGGAAATGTAAAATGTCATTTTCTAAATTATTTTCACACAAAGATATTAAAAAGGTTACAACAAAAGAACTTTAGCAATAAACTTATCCGGTTATGTAAGACAGTCCTTACATCAGTCAAACGCTGGATAACTGTAATCCTTATGCGCATCATGCATACAAAAGTTAACTACATAGTTTAAAAATGTATGCAACTTTACATACAACAAAAGAGTAGTCATAAACAGAACAAAGGAAGGAAAAGATACCCAAGAGACAACAAGAAAACGGACCGTCTCAACATTTTTCTTGTTGCGTTAAAAGATTAAGAACGGATTCTCAATTGAAGAACAACAGTAGTAAATAAGCAGTAGGACAAAAGTTCTATTTATCATAATATCATTAAATACGTTTATTATCATATCACCAGTAGAATTTCCAAGTAACAATTTTCAATAAGATTAAATACTGTTCTGTTCTGGGTACAGAAGTGACTAGGTTTAACTGGAGTACGCATTGAGAAAATTGTGTACAATTCTTGTTACGTTTTAGCTAGTGAAGGAAAGGTTCTCATTTATGATTGAAAAAATGTTTTCTTCAGGAAGTCAACAAAATTTTATGGATGATGAAGTACCAGAAATGGTAAACAGCAACATTTTTGTGTGCATAAGAAACGTTTCTTATGCGAAGTGCTATTCCAGAAGCTGAGATAAAGAACGGTTAAACAAGGAAAGACTGCCTACATCGACGAAATAAAATAATCGCTGGCCCAAATAAAAATTGTAACGATTAATTATTGGGCTATTTAATCATTTAAGTGATTCATAATACAAATTTTGAACCTGAAAATTTTCAGAAATTAATAACTTCATTCTTCGCTACAAGATAGAACATTTAATGAAGTGTGCTACTTTGGTTTGGAGTCGTCGATTTTACCGTCTTCTAAAGCAAGCACTACTTCGATAATACTCACATTTCCTATGGGTCAGTTGTGTCGTATTATTGAGTGTATAGAGCTCTGTACACACACGATTTTAAATGAGTTGAGCAAAAGGTCTGTCTCATTTTTTGGTTACGAGTAACCTTAATTCCTGAATCCCATCCCATCATAAAATTGTTGTTTGAGAAGATAACGAACAAAGTCGATTGTTGATGGGTACAAAAATAGATCACTTCCATTTTTCCAGGTGACCCCATTCATTCTCTCCACCTCTCTGACGGTATGAGATAGAAAGAGACATTAAGTCATTATTCTCTTTACATTGCCCCATCTTATAACATTTCAGAACAATCCATTCTTAAGAGTATGAAGATGTGGCTAATTTTAGAATACAGGTCAGCACGAACAGAGAGTGATAGTGACCATATTGTTTAACATGAAGGGTGGAAATAGAAAAATGTCTTCATCAGAATAATATCTGATATGGTTGCACCGATTTCGTTACAAGAAATAAATTAAATTGTTGCATTTAAAATCGGATGATCTGATCAGATAAATGACATTATGAGCGAGAATTTTTCAAATGTATTTTTATTCTTTGAAAAATGTAACTCATTGAATTAAAAAATTTCTTTTTCAGGTTGCTCTATTTTTCTCCAGGAAGGAAATAACGAAGTGTTCCACTACTTCATAACATAATAAAACTTGTCTCTAGCCTAGTTTTGTTTGGGTCACGGGCTGCTGTTGCAACATTATTTTATTTCATTTCAATACTGAAGAGAACTGTCAAATCGTAGATATGATTGCCTGATCTTGCTCCTTCCTTCTCGAAATGTAACCTCATTCCGCAGATCTGATAATGTGACAGTGATTCCATTCAGGGAACTGGGCTTCGTTTACAACTCCGCTTAATACACAGGCTCAATTGCCCAATGTTATATTATGAAGAAGCAAAGTAAACTTCTTCATAATAAATCATATTGTTATTGCTTTCGTGATCTACCCAACAGTGGAGTTAAACCAAAGCATTCATATGCGGACAAAAATGTATGGAATATGAATACCGCCTTTATCATGACTTCTGTAAATGTTTCACTGAGCGAGCAGGGCTGAAAGGCAAGGACGCTTAACGGAATGTTCCTTAGCTTTTTGTTTAATACACGGCAGGTACCATTTTGTATAAATTTACAAGAATGCTACGTAATCTCTTCCCAGAGGTTCAGAATATGTAAAATAATGGAAACGTTTTGTGTAATGTCTTTAGATTGAAGTTGGATTTACTTCTGGGAAAATTGAGTCATTTCAAGTATACAGGCACGTACAATACGTTAAGCGCTTCAATTCGTACACATGTCAATTAAATTCGAGCATAAGAGTTTAGGTGTCTAAAAGGTTAAAATGTATGCATATACACCTTTACATTAGGGTTTACGTGTAGCGTGACTCATTTCTCAAAAGTAGGGTAAAATTTTGAAGACGAATAGTTTCTGTTACTGATGTAAACGAAAAAGTAGAACAAAACTTTTGATATCGTTTGCTCTATTTTTTTTCTCATCTTTTCCTCATTTTTACCAAGAAATCTCAGTACTCCCCAACTCCCCAGTAGACGCTAGGAAAAGTATTGAATTAAAAATATGTGTAAGCATTTCTTTAAAAAGAAGTGTCTTTCTTGACCACGTGTCACGTAATTAATACATAAACGTTAAAAGTAAAAACCAATTAGATAAATGCTTCAAACGTCAGTGCCATCATAAATCACATACAAAGAAGAGTCATTATTAACATATTTGTTTTATGTTCGAATGAATTGAGACAAATGCAACTTTAAAAAATAATCTTCGTTAACATGCACGGTTTGAAAATATCTTGTACTACTCTAGAGTTTCAACAAAAGGCAGGAAATTGATCATAATCTTTGAAACAAGCTACAAGAATTTTGAAATGGAGCACGTTTGTCATCATTCTTCTCTACTTTTTCATCAAGAAAAACAATGTACAATGGAAAATTGTGGGAAAAGTCTTCCTCCACAGAAAAGGAAAAGCAATCATTCAGAAAATTCCATACCTAAAAACTAAAAGCCTGTTAATTGATATCGGCAAATAAAAACAGTTAGAATTAATGAGTATTTCTAGGTGTAAACAGAAACCGATGCGATAGATTCTATATGTATATTTTTCCACGGCATCATGTAGAAAATCAGAGTTAAATTGTTTAACGGCAATTTTAAAGTCAAGTCTCAAGTCAATATAAGGCACACATTTTCATCCATCGTGGCAAGAATTCTAATTTGCACAGATGTGATATCATTGATGTATCAATTTTCCCTTACAGAATGTAATTCTAACACTCACACAGTGAAATAAAAATCGCAAGTAACGCAAAGAAACGAGATTCATTTTCATTATTGAAGCCAGTCATTGTTGTATATCCACATTTAACATTTTACTTTGCAGATAAAACGTACATCTGTGTTTCAACAATGAGAAAAAATTGTAAAACGCATGAAAACAAGCAGAGCGAGAACAGGCATAAGAATAATAATCATAGCAATGAAAATAATGGTGGTTTCGCTATGTTCAATTTCAATTCAGTGTATTTTCTAGGTAGGTTTAGGTTTGCTTTGGTTGTTCAGCCAGCATCAATAATAAGTGACCTACATCTTTGCCTCCTTCACTTTCAGTTGAGGCTGCTCGTCTCCCTTGCTTGCTGAGATGTCTACGACAGCGAAGAAAAATCTGAATGCGAAGGTAGGTAAACCTGAAGCTGTAGAACATGCAAGCAAAGCAACTGACAACTGCGTGTGAGTTGTCAGTGCCTTTTTGTTGTGGCGATGCGTAGCTGCAAAACTAGCATCATCAGAGTGATAATGATAATAAAGAATCACGTTGATCATGATAATGGATTGTTGCGGCTGTCATGCAAAAATTGAAGGCCAGTTTGCCGGCTGTCCAATTTAGTCAGTTTTTTGCCTTTTGAGTATCAAAATCTCTCGTATTCAATTTCTTTCTTGGTTTTATTACAAGGAGTATTAATACCTCATCTCCTACACTCTTTCAAAATTACGTAAAGTTTCTCCTTAAACTTTATCGAAAAAAAATAAATGAATGTCTGACAGTATTTTTGCTGCGCTTTCCTTCCCTTACCTGATGTCAATGAATGCATCCGGGCAAGGTAAATAGAATAGACGCTTTAAAAAATTGTTTCGCCATCCTGAGTGGAATGGAATGAGTAGTATTGAGTTCAATCCTGTTTAGACGTCTGTGCTCCATGAGAAATCGGAAGAGGTAACCTGACCCTTTTTCTTTCTTTCGAATACTCAAAAAGAAACAAATAAAAGGAGTCCAGTAAAAGAAAATACAGACACAGGTAGTCGTGTACAGAGAGAGACTGAGCTATTATGCTTTAATCCTTCATTGACCTACTAAACCAGAGGGGCGACCCTTTTTGGAGAAAGAGGAACAAACAGTGGAATGAGTATACAAGTGCGCATTTCCACCTTCACTGCCTGATCATTCTGTGGGAATCACCTTAAAATCACCTGTTGACACAATTTTTCTTCTGTGCTGGAATCATTATGCACGGTTTAGAAACGATGGATGCGTTTCATTGGCTCGTCTTGAAAAGGTGAAAAACAAGGAAGTAATTCTTCCACTTTAATCGATTTTTTTGAAGATGTGAGTCAACGAGAAAAAAGAAGTCCTTAACCTGGTAAACCTTTTCAGGACTGTAAAAAGGTGAACACGACACAAAGGATTTTATATTTTAATCGAAAAGGAATACACAATCTTTCTTTCTAGCCAAATAAGGTGGATGCATGATAAGTTTTTACATACACTGCTCAAAAATGCTCAACTTCTGTCTTACTTCTTTTGTGAGACGAATCTTGATAAAATAACGGATAAGTACAACCCATCCTACTCCCCCTGTAACATGATTAAATTAACATAATGCTGTACAGTACACACAACACCACAATATCTGCGAACCAGTTCATTATGATGCGTCGTGTGATTTCACGGTTTGACGTAAGGGCATAGTGAGCAGGTAACATTGATAATCAAAATTTGACTTTTGAGTTATTTGACAAGTCGAAAATATACTGACTGAGAATGTGGTCAATTTGTGCATGTAAATTAACATTTTTCAAATGCATTCAATAAGCCATATTTATTTATTTTAAAGCATGAGTATTCATACAATTCAATGTCAATGTAAAAAAACGAATCCTACATTAACGAGGCGCACATTGTCGTTGTCAATATTATGAAAAGAAGAGCAACTCAATACTCAGTTCAGTCAGGTCAAAAATAAGTGAAACAAATTCAAACTGTTTTGCCTTTTGTCATACACGCAGCGAAAAAAGCTTCTGGGATCCCTCAACTTTCATGAAACCTTTTACTCTGCTGAAGTCAAAATTTTCTTGTTATAGAATAAAAACTGAAGATAAAAATCAAGATGAAGTATCTCATTTGAGTGGCGCTTGAAGAGTGCTAATCATTTCTCATATACATTTTGTACCGTACGACCTTTCTCGCTTGAAGGCAGGAGGAAATGATTAATAATGAGATTCATTGATGATTGTACAAAGACAGAAAGATTTCAGACGTTCAAAGTGCAAACCGAAGTTTAATCTAAACAATTGAACAAAAAAACTAAAAATAGTAAAAATGTAACATCTGAAAATTAAATCATATTCACTAAACGTAAGGTAAGGATAAATCATAGAATGATAAGCCGTCTAATGATGCTTTTCAAGACCATCGATAAATTATCTTTATCACGTCTCCTCACAAAACTGCATACCACACGTTCACGCATACACGCCAGAAAGCAATCTGTTCTCAACAAAGACTAGGTACAAACAAAGTCGACCAGGTCAATTCACTTTTGTTTGGGGCTGCGCTTTTGCTGCAATAATGGCAGAAAATGTTTTTAATCTGACTTTGCTTTACTTTAGACTACAGACGCACACCTTTCTGCACGTTGTTACTTGCTCATGTTGCTCAGGCTCAGCTCATCCCTCACGCAGACCTTTAGAATAGCTGAAAACTGTAAGTCTAGGTTTGGTTCAGCTCTAGCGAAGAAACATGATGCACCGAGGAAAAAGCTCTGCATGGTTGTTTTGCTGTATCATAGTCGTGATGAAGTTGAAAAGTAGGCCAATGTGCCAGTTGGCGAAATGTATATGTACACACACACACACACCATATTACTACAATGTGTAATGCAAGGGTAGATTTTTACGTAGGTATCATTATTTTTGCCTCTAGCTATTTTGTCTTTCACAGTGGAAAATGCACCATGAAATGAGCTTGTAACAATGTTTTATACCGCACGCAGACACACCAACGTGTCTGCAATCTCTGATGTGCTTCCTACACCAAACAAGAACGACAACGACAATGTTTGAGCTGCCTCTCTTTTCCTTTTAACAACAACAAGTAAAAATATTCACGTTTGGTTTCGTTTAGAGTGGCACTGGCAATGACGAACCTGTGGATCAGAAGTTGGAAGTGTGCGCGGTGCAGTTTTACTGCACAGGAAGAAGTCTTTTTCTGTTGGTGTCTCGTACTGAAGCAATTAGCGGATAAATATGTACCTAAGGTAAGTTCAATGTGGTCACGTAAACGAGAAAAGAGTAAACAATCTCGGAAACATCCCTAGTTCCTTAATACACGTTTCCGCTGTAAACGGTAAAAGTGTATTTTTCATAAGAAATGCTAATGAAATGAAAATCTTTTTCTCCAAAAAAAATTGCGACTTTGATGTTGAAATATGCATTTGGATCACTGACACAATAGAAATACCAAAGATCAGAGCATTCGGAGCTGCAGCTGAAGATGATTCATGTACCTAAAGAGAGGTGTGAAATTTCGACATTAAAGTATGATGATACTCAATATGCATGAAACTGATGAAATTTTGAGACGAACCCCGTGACCCAACATCCATCCTACGATTTAATTCATGATTTAGAATGTTTAGGTGAGAAAAACTAGCTGTATAATTTCCATTATAATTTATTTGCTTCGAGCGCACGTGTACGTATGTATCTATTGAAGAATAGGCTGCTTTAAAATTGCGAGCCTGCAAGATTCAGTTTAAAAGGATTTTTTAAAGGCTTCTTCAATGTCTCGGAACGGAATAATTCAAACTGGTTACAAATATGGGTATCATGAAATGAGCAATCTGTTAGATGCTTGATACCTGAGGTTTTATTGGCCGGAACAAATCGTTCTAATAACGAAACAAAATAGTACCAAAACATTTTGGTCCGAATTAAATCCTACATATTCCCAGAACTCTTCTTGCTACTTGCAAAAGAAAAAGCGTATAAAGACTTTTTTAACTTTTAGTACCACCCGAAGAATTATCAAATTAATTCTTATACCGTTTACGTACAATGATTGACTTGCTGACACTTATAATATAGACGATATATAGAGAAAAACCAATTAAGTATTTGTACGACTATCAAAGTGCTAATTGTACTTAACTGAGATAAAAACGTTAAGCAGACAGCACACAACTCAAAACCAAACTACCAATATCTGGTTGCCTTCAAATTTTATTAAATATCCCCACGTGCGAAAATTGATACATTTTTTGCAAATAAAAGATATAAATCTATCCTGCCTGATACTTTTCATTTTATTTTGGTACAATAATAATAAAAGTAGAAACACTTAAAAATTAGGCGCAGCTTAAATATAACCACATTCGAGACTTCTTTTACTTTCAGTTAATCTCATACTTTAAATTTTCTTTTCCTATTAAGTTTTGCAATTTAAGACGTTGAACATCTTTCCAATTTTGCTCATAAGAATCTGCCTTGCCACATTCATAACCACGAAGTCATTTTGTGGAGTGAATCTTCTACGAGCAGCCTTTACTTCTTAGAGAATATTATCATCTTCAGCTACCATACCCAAGCTGGCGTGTACACACCAACGAATATCAACCAAAACGACCACCTAACCATAAGAAACGAAACGTTTGTGTGTGTATTTATTTTTGCTCGCGCCATCCTTACCACCATCATCGTCGAAGCCGTCATGCTTTTCCTCACAAGTAGATCAATCCTTTTATATCCAAAAAATAAAATGCAAAATAAATGCAATCTTCAAAGCCCAATCTTATTATTATCCTGATAGTATGATACCTTTAAAAGCTTAAATAACCATGTGTGATTTAAAACAGTTATTATAATTGTAGCTTACATATTCAAAATCTGCATGCAGATGCACAAAGCAGTGCGGCGAGCCCAACCTTGTTGTGCTATTGGCAAAAGAAATATGATTCACCCTGACTGAAATAAATGTGAAGTAAATAAATTTCGTTTTTCATTTTCCCAAAATGTGATTGCCAAAATGACCATATACAGATGACTTTGGTGACCGCCCAGGTGAAGTCAAAACGGTTTTTGGCTTCATTCTTTGGTTTTCATTGTTTTTGTGTTATTTTGTCAACACATATGACACATGCTAACACCATTCCTATAAACTGAGTTCACAATATTTTATGACTCTTATGAGATTTCTCGTTTCAGGTTCATTTCATGATGATAAGATAATCAGCTCTGAAATATTTGTTACGTACATCACATCACGCTAAAAATCAAGTTCGCTTCTGCCCACGCGTGCAAGCAATGCATGTTTTAAAGAATTCATTGATTGCAAGCCAAAAACGAACCACGCTGTCTAACCAAAACGATACAGTTTGTTTGACGAGGAGAGTCCAATTGTTTATTGAGATTCGTGTTCTCAAAAGAAAGCAATGTTTATTTTATTTCTGTGTGTCAGTCAGTGTGTCTCAAAGATCTTTGGTGTTTCTTAATCTTTCTCCTTACTGACACTGACACTAAAACGATTATACCTATTAATAATAAAATAAAATCACTAATTTATTTCTCTATTCTTATTCTCATTCATAGGGCAGAGTGACAAAAAACACAACGAAGTCCTGTTTTTGCAATATGTAAACTGCCGTGAACTTGATCTTTGCATTCGCTGTGAATACGAGGGTCGCACATTAACCCCTTAAATAGTTCTAACTTTTTATGTTCAGGTATTTAATTTNGCATTTGCTGCGAATACGAGGGTCGCACATTAACCCCTTAAATAGTTCTAACTTTTTATGTTCAGGTATTTGATTTTATATTTTGAAAGCAATAAATGAATACCTATTGGTATGTAACGTGCAAATAAGTGCATCCTATTCATAATATTTTGAATTTTATAGTTCTTAACCCATTAAAGTAGAAATATGTGACAGGACACTGCATCACTGCATATGAGCATCGCCTTTCAATGCAACATTTTTCCTTATTATTTGCGATTTACATATACTTATGGAATATATATTCGCAAAAACGTAAAAAGCAAAAATGCACTTTGTCACAAAAGCATAATATTCTATTTTATCCACTTTCACGTACGTACGTAGGTGTGTGTCAGTAAACACAACAAACACTGACCATTAAATAACATTCACACTGCTTTTATACGAAATTGGGGAATTATAAGACGACCATTAATTCAAACTTACAACGAACAAATCCGATAGAGCCAGCACAAATGTTTTAAATTTTATTTTCCAGGATTAACCACACTTTTTTTGTCACAATTTAAAAGTCATAAAGTTGAGAAGTGTCAAAAGAAAGACAAAACTAAGAGTTTATTAATACAACGTGCACTGCCTGGAGAAGTAATTATTCAATGTGTCAACCGCAAGCAGAAGGATTTTAAAATATTTATTTGTTGTACATAAAAGTGTTAATAAACTTTTGTCGACTCTTCGTTTTAAAATGTGTTGGATCAATTAAATTTTTATAATCCCAATGAACTTCATAAAACTTCGTCGGAATCGTCTTAGTCGTCAACAAGCAGCACACACAATCGAGACTAGGCAATTGCAGTGGACACTCGTGCTCTGTTACAATACAGTGCTTAATAGTAAGCAATGAGAATAGGAAGCCCAATGCATAAACTTCAAGACTTCCATAAATCGTTGGTTAAGCATTGCTGTTTACACCACAAAGCACTGCTCTAATTAATCGAATCGAGACAATGAGTCAATTTAAAAATTCATTAATGTTCGCTTTGAATATGATGTGGTTATTTAAAATCTGTAGCATTGTAAAACGAGAAAAAGTGGCATATCATTTAATGGTTGCATACGGTAAACTGTATCCTTATTCAGTTTTTCAATATTAAACTTAGCCCAAGCAATTATATATTGGGATTCAATCAGTACAGGACGAATAATGGGCTTTGATAAAAATCCTGCTCCATTTTAAACCATACTTCATGAGGGTGCTTAAGTACTAATTCAAGTAATTATTGAGCCAAAGTTTATTTTGACAGTAATAAACAATGCAAATTAAAATTTATTTTATAAATAGTTCACAATTCTTTTGTTCAAAAGATGCTTAATTGCAAGTAATTAGTGACAGATTTTACATTACACGTAAACACAAGAGATTAGCCAAATTTTCGGTTTTTTGCATTTTTTATTCAAAATATTAAAATAGGGACGAGGTAATCGGACTAATAATCAGTATTACTACGATAATTGAAAATAATGGTACAACATATTTATATCTGTAAAATTATTTCCGAAGATGTTATTAGGAAGCCCATTTTATATGACTAATGTTTACTTTATTGCTAGTCGATTTTAATTTTCCTCCCATGTATGAATATGAATGCAATTTCTAGATAAATTGATTTACGGGAAACTAAACACGTTGTCTGTCACCGAATGCATGATAAAACAATATGATGGTTCAACTGTAATAAGGTTTCATATTAACAACAAGAGATAATGCCGAACAAAGCGTCTTCAACTTTTAGATGAAAGATGAATGAGAATGACTAAATAAATTCGAACGAAGAAACAAGGCTGAGTCCCGGAAAACCTTAAGTGTAATTTGCATTGGAAGTTAGTAACTTGTAACGGTTTAGTCACAAGGTCACGTAAAATGTATACTTAAATAATGGGCGAATTCAAACTTGCAAGTTATTATATGACTATTACAATAAATAAAAATCAAATTCATCGATAGTGTTTTTGTAATAGGGCAGTATAATTAGAATTGAAATAAATTTTGTGATGTTTTAGACACAACTTGTGTCACACAAGTATCGCGTCCAGTTATCTGCCCAGCCCAGAATTGACCATCATCTTACCCCTGAACAGATAAATTCTCCACATAAAAAAATACAAAATATGATAATTGAAATATGATATGATACATATGTACCTATGTATATATTTCGTCGGCATTTCCAACTCCAATAATTGCTACATGTGTACTCACACTACTAAATTAGTCAACGAAATGGAGCAGCATGAGAAGAGATACGGGTTCTCATCTTGCCTTTTGAAGGCACGGAAGCATGCCGACCACCTGTAGCTTAACCCGCTCACTTGCTCTCGATCGTACAAAATAAGCTCATTCCTTTGTATTTCAGTTTAAAGGTTTTTTATATCAACAAAAATACCTAAATAAAATGCACGCAAAAAGGACCTTGAAGAAAAATCTTGAAAACACTTTGAGTAGTTTTGACTGACTTTAGCTGGAGCCAAGCAAGTGCACCATTTTAGTTAGTGAATGACTCTTAAAAAGGATTTTTTACCTGTTGCACCGAAAAAAGTTGAGGTCAACAACCACGATAAATCCAGTTAAGAGTAAACCAGTGTTTTGTCCATTAATTGTCACGGTCAAACAAAATATTTTTCTCACATTTTACTAGGTGGGTAATAGGAAACATTTTAATCACTGTAATAACATTGACTTTCTTCATTACTTTAGTTTAATACCCTCAACGGGTTTAAATTTGTAACAACAGTTCGCATCGTGATTAACCGATGGGTTTCTTTTAGATTTAATTTCTAACAAACCACACTATACTTGGAGTCTACCCGCCCAAAATCCTTCGTCTTTGGACCATTTTCACACTTTGTTGTTTACTATAACTGACACAGACGTTACACTTCCGCTCCAAGTTCACCCAGTCACGTATGCCCCGATCATACGTGTTCCACTCATATTCACAATCACAATTTAAAAATTAGTGTGATTTTAAAAATTAGTATTTTGTTTTACAAGGCCGAAATTTTACTTTCTGTTAGTCACTAAAGCACGTGATGGTTGTTTGTAACTTGCACTAATTATTTATTGTCCAGGAGTTCCTTCTTCCCCTCAGTTTCAGTTTGCTTCACCTTTCTCCTGGAAGGAAGCAGAGTACATTTCCTGAGTCTCCAAAAAATTATTTCCACTCTTCAAGCAGCAGAACAATGCACAGGTTTGGCAACAACAATTAAATGCACAGATTGAAGAGTGCAAAGCTAAAATTGAATTTTCAGACAAAATTCCAAAAATAAACAAAGCAGCAAAATCTGTGTAATAAGTCCATGAAAAGTAAATGGGGCTAATCGCTATAATAATATGTAGGGCTCCCCAGTATCATCATCACGAGCCTCATAATAATGCAGACAGGAGCAGTCAGAGTTGAGCTGAGAGGAAAAGCAGTATTTCAACAATGCTGGTTTCGAAAAAGTGATGATGATGCACAGAGAACGAAAGAGTGGAAGCAGAAGCACATACAAACGTGTGCTCTCGATGGCAGGCCTAGATGAGAACTGACACACAATGCATTGGATTGAAAAACAACTGTCCTAGATTCAAAGTGGGACAGGTGAATATCGAAGCTAAACCCTCAAACTACCCTTGCCCTCTTCACTTTGATGTGTACTATACCGAAGTTAGTTATCCGTGTACACTTTTGCTGTCTCTTCGCAGTAAGGATAATGCAAGCCAGCCGCCTGTAATAATAAATAACTATCATAAAACGCTTCTTTCTCGAACTAAACAACACTCGTCCAACAGAACATCAAAAGCATAGTCGAGTTTCACATTTCGAAAAGGGCTTCTTTCCCAATCTAACCTTACCGTGTTTTTGTTCAAAGTCAGAAAATTCATCAGTGCTTTTTCTACGACGCGCTGCTCGCTGTATGGTAAACGTCTGCGACGTATTGCACAGTGAAAATACTGTATTAGGAATCACACTAAAAACGCGTATCTTTCACGTATCGTAAAAAATAAATAAAATAACTGACTGCTGTTAACTGTGTATATTTAATGGTAGGATCGAGCTGTGCTGACACTGCCGGTATTATCTTTCTATACTTAGACTGCTAACCGTCCGTACGCTTACAAGTTTTCACTTGTTGCCTTCTCCTGGATTGTTGAGTACACCACAATGTGTTCGGAAAGAGTATCAAGATGAAAATACTATATTATTTTTGCACACAACTGACACGATCAATCTATCTATGCATGTGGACACATATTCTTTCGTATCTTTCTTCATAATGGCAGAATTTGCATTTTCAGCTACTGAAAAATATAACAAGATTCACTTCTTTTGTTAGAATCGCAAGCAGTAGCGTTATTAACTCCACAACAAAAAGAAAGTCGTAAGTCGCAAGAAGCTGTGCAATGTGATGCAGACGCAGCAAAGATGATGATAAGTGAAATGTTAACAATGTGTGTATTTTCTGAGGACGTGTTTAAAGCGTGTTCTGTTTACTTGACTTTTTTAAAGGCATTGTTGAGATGATTGATGAGAAGAAAGAAGGATTAAGAAAGAACGGTTGAAAATACAAATAACATTTGCTTCAAGTATTTTTTATATTTTCAGGATATCCTCTTTGTGACGATGAACGATGTTGCTGCTGCTGCTGAGACAAGTCAAGAATCTTTTCAAGAAGGATGATGCAAAAATATGCAAAGAACTGTTAGTTTCTGCGAAGTGTTAACATGCTAACATGAAAAGATGATGAGATTTTAATAATGGTTAATAAATGCATGAGGATTTTCTGCATTCTTATTGTTAGAATATAATTTGAAGAAATATTGCCGATTATGCATACATGCCATGAAGGGTTTGAAAAATTACTCCATAATTGAGACCAGTTAATGGCCACTTTTAGTTTTGTTGAATGGTATGGCTTACCTTTTATTTACTACAAAGGAGTTCAGTTTGGAATATTTCATGTATGCTAATTGAACATTTTGTGTGAAAGAAACTAATGTTTTTACAACGAGTGGAGTGGAAGCCAGTTTACAAATGAATAAGGATATTTAACATAATCATCCTATTATAAATTGCTGAAGTTTGTGTCTTTTCAATAATATACCTTTCAATATCACAATTACTTGAGAGAAAATCAAAAATGAACTGGAGAAAGCAGGCCTTGGTCAACAAATTCATAGTTGCGATTACTTCTTTTATTACGATGCAAATTCTGTACTGCATCTAATTGAAAAATTGAACCAAAATTGGTCTTATTTATAGCTCTACTTATGGTATGAAATAAATGAGAATTTTTAAATTATCTGATTTTGTGACGCAAGTTGCATAATTCATTGATAAGAATAACAATGACTTTTCATAATAATCACTACTCAAAGATCTATCACGCTACAAAATAAATGTATCAATTGTTTTAATTCAGCCATTCAAGGAATTAATGTATGACTTGAAAATTTCTCTTATATATTTACTCAAATTTAAATAATATTCAGAACTTTTTTGTAAGGAAGCATCATAAAAATAGAAAACTTCCCAATCCCAACCAATGCTCAACAATCCACAACAGCGATAAGCACAGTAATTGAAGTTGCGCGTCCATAATTAAGATCGTGCTCTTCATAATTTTATAATTTGGTGGAAAACAAAAATAGGCATGAAGCCATAAATTACAGATATATTTAACAAGGATATTAAGATCACTTGACCTACATAAATAAATGCACATTTCATATTTTTTATTATAAACTCGTCTTGCATTGTTATTTTCATTTGAAATATTAACTCATCTGCAAATACATTTTCACCTGTTTTTTAAAGTGCCATTCCGTTAAATATTTCCTTCTCATGTAATCAAAGAAGACTTCTGTCAAGCGAATAATAAGGGTTTGCACTCATGGCATTCATTGACACAAGTATTCATAAAATGTTATTTTATTACTTAATTTTTGAAACAAAAATTGAACATAAAGGAGCATCACGTATTTGAAAATAAAATTAAAGCCATTGTAAGTCGGGAATCCAAGAAAAATGGGAGGATGGAAGACGAAGAAAGTTATACGTATATTAAAATTTTTATTATGGCACACACACGAAGCGAGCAACTGATATGATGCCATTTTAACCTCTGCATCTTCACCGTTCCTCCACGGGATAAGATTTTTGCACACACACCTCAAGTAAAAACTCAATTTTTAAACGGAGCTCAGTGTAATGCGTTATATTAGACAGACAGTCGTCTCATCACCGTTCTTTTATTATTATCACAGCGCCAGTTCAGATTTGACTTGAGCGAGTGAATCACATCGTGAAAACGAATTCTGTACACACTAGAGTTATTGGAGGTACGACGCTGAGCTGCAGATGCCTTAATATGCATAATGAAATGAGTCAGTAGGAAAGAAAAAAAAACTCTCTCTTCCACATAATCATCATAATAATGCACACAGAGACACCGTGTACACATCATACCTTCTTTTCCGATGGGGATGTTAGTGTTCAACCCTTTCTTTCGCTGAAGCTAACTCCTGTTTTTGTTACGCCACGAAGAGATCGAAAATGGTTACATATCAGTGTTGTGTCGTAGGTATGTAACGTAACAAATTTTTTGGTGATATCCTGTCATCGATCCTCGTTTTGCATTTTATAGTCAGAGAAGATACGATGAAGAAACAAATCCCGTATTTTTTAACCTCCTGTTTTGATTTGAAAATTGAAATAATCCTCTGTCTTCGCACAAATTAAACTCTTGCTGAGTTGTTGATGAGTATCTGCAAAGCAAAATCAAATTGAATTTTCAACCATTTCACCGAGAGTAAGGTGTCCGTATTAAAAGCAAGTGATGAATGACTGTACCCGAACCCAAATAAACTTGAGATCATCTAGACAAAATAAGAATGAGGACCTACGAAAGAAAAATCAGGACAGGACACAAATAATTCTTTATTTTGTCTCAGCTCATGAGCCCGAATCTTTCCTTTTCTCTAATCCATAATTTTGCTGGGTCCATAAACAATGGTAATCTATGCGCATTTTCCTTTCAGTTCACACATGAGACGATGGGTCACGACGACGAAAATTAAGGACCACGAAAACAAGTACTACACCATACAAAATCGGAGTGTGCAAACGTAGACAACACTTAAGATGATACGTCACGGCTACAAGACTTGTGCGGAGCGGACATCCTTCAAAACAGCAATAAATAAATATCTTGGGATTTTTGGGATGTGGACGATGACGATGATGATGTTGACACAGTGCTCCTAATCTATAAAATGGACTATCATTTCTAAAGTCCCTGCATTCGTATTTTTTTCTGTCACAATAAATCCAACGTGAAAGTTGAGCTGAATAATTTTCTCGCGGGTAAAATAATTTTATGATGTTATTTTGCCTTCTTCGGAAAGAAGTTTTCCGACGAATAAATTGATGGACTTTAACCAGTAAAAATCTGCATATGAACAAAGTAAAAAACCTTTTGCTTTATTGTATTCAAAAGAAGTCGGAAAGATGCTTTTGTATCTCTACTAAAAATTTATTGTTTTCAACTTAATACATAATTTTGTGGAGTGCAATGAAAGACATACGCTCCACAAAACCAGATCAGCTTTACATTTTGTCGAATGACCAAAAAGTCGACGACATGGCGCATGCACGAAAAGACACTGTCGTGTCATCATCATCATGACCATCGCCATCATCATGCCATCGTCATCATAATCATCGACGGTTA
>VYYJ01001246.1:0-33847 GCA_021029165.1 Cyphoderus albinus | reverse complement strand
CAAATTTGCCACTTTTTTCCTTGAGAATGTCATTAACGGAGTTATAAAGCCTACAGCCAGAAACCGTAGAGCAATCTTTCACAGGATGAAAAAGGCTCTTGTCTTCCTGGAACCATTTACATATACGGTAACACGAAGATTACTCAATTGGAATGAAATGTTTTTTCTACTTTATCAGAGGATTGCTTAACAAATGACAACACAAAGCGAACTACGACATTTCAAAATAATGCAATTGTAAAAGAGGTCAGCGCGAAATCTGTACCGAAGATAAACCGGGCATTGAAGATGGTAATCGTCATTTTGTTGATGTACCTCATCTTTATCAGTCTGTCTGTTTCTTCTGTGGTGAAATATGGACAGCGGTTTAAAAACTCTAAAGAAACCGAACACTTCATCTCTGGATGGAAAACCACAATGCAAGGAAGCAAGCAACCGACCATTTCATATTATTACTTTGCGTCAGACTTCTTGCCTTGCTCTGCTTGGTTTTGCATTCACCAGAGGATCCATTGACCATCTCTGAAAGTGCTTGTATTTATAAAAGAGCATCACCGTTATTATTACTTTGGGGATGGGAATGATGGTATCATTCCGCGGTGGCGGTTCGTGGTGGGGTGCTTGTCTAAAAGTGCTCTGTCCTTTTTGCGTGCCCGTTCAAGAAACGATAAGGTGGCTGCAGTCAGAATAAGTCCACGAGAAAATACGACGAGTGCGTATATTTTGGTTAATGTAATTGTGAGAAACCACTTCCTTCCTAGTCAATGTACAAAATGTGTATTTCGACATCGAACAAAACCTGACTAAAGAGCCACAGAGAAAGTTGTAAGTCAACTTGTTCCACTTGTTCACATTCATTTGGTCCTATTCCATCTCTTCCATTTGCTAAGCCTATGCACTAGAGTTTTCGTAAAATAAAATCATACTCCTTACTCATTCAAACTGGTCATGCTTTACATAACAAGTAGGAAGGAAAGAAGCCAGTCCTCGACTGATCTATTGCCAGAAGCATACATGTATGTTAATGTGGCTTCTGGTTAACTTGTATACATCTTTCCGTATCACATCGCATTGCATCCATAATATTTAAAGTGAGTACAATCACACTTGGGAGGAACATGGAACGGAAGAAGAAAGATGAACAAGTCCCAATAGACGTAATAATTCAGAAAGGTCTTTTCCCTACAACCTACGACTTCCCCAATTCCGTGGGAGTAGACTAGACGAAATAGAAAAACGAAGAGATAAAGAAAGCTGGTAAAATAAAAGAGACAGTAGTATCCTGGTTAGGCAAAGAATAAGAAAGTCAATTGCTATCTGTACGTACTCTAGCGGCTGGGACACAAACAAAGAAATCCACATTCACTTTCATTTCACTGTTTACACAAAAACCAAGTCAAACCAAACAAGTGTGAAAAACATTCCACTCATGAGAATCATGTACCAGAACTAAAATATTTAATCTAATAAGAACCATAAATGATTTAACTGACCGGAAACCGCGGTTCTTAAAATTAATGAATTGAAATAGAATAAATGTTGTAGTTTAATTTATCGCTATGTTTGTATAGTAGTAAGGGTATGGATGCTTTTCATAGATAAGTTTCCGAAGAAAAATCGAAAAATCTCCTTTATCTGTTGGCCACCATTACGATGATTAAAATTCGAAACTTATAGCCCCAACACAAAAAGATTGTAATCTCTCACTGGCTTGGTATATTTTTTTGCCGTGTACACATTGAGTTGAGTAATACCATACCACAGTGATCAATATTACTAATACACCATGAAGTCTATTAAAGGAGACGGGAAAACCTATCTGATCACTTTCTTTATATCATCTTACCCAACTCGCAACCATCTTCAAAAAATTAGAAAAGGTCACATGTGCGGACATGGAACACTATGATGTATAGATATGTCCAGTGACTTTCAGGCTGAGTAGTTAGTGTGTATAACTCTGCAGTAATATGATATCATTACTTTTCTCGTAGCGACCACAAGCATTTCCTTCTAATTCCTTTTTTCTCGGAAGAAAAAAAAAACTGACAGCCGGGGTCCATTTCTAATGATGCCTCTGGAGCGATGCCCGCTGCGTTCTATCCCATTTACGACGAGATATAATTCCAAGTCCTTCCGTCTATAATTCATCTTAATCGTGCAAATGTATCACAGCACCTATTTCGTCCTCTGGCAGCAATAGTCGAAGAAGCCCTTAAAGTTTTACCTATTCTGAAAAGCACCTTCACAAATATGAAAGCACAACGGAGTCTTTGTGCGTGCGTTTCTGTGACTGAGACATTGATACCAGCAGGCAGTGCCGCCACGAGAGATAGCGTTGCTACATAATTCTTCACCGGGAATAGACAAGTGAGACAGACTGTTTAGGACCAATCGATTATACTGCGTTGTTGTCCAATTCATCTTTCTGGATTCATCCATTAAATCAATCACTTCATCCACAGAATTTTCCAAGACTTTTCGCTCTGCTTAGCAATGGAACACAGTTGGGAAACCAAATAAAGTAGACTGAACAAGGAGAGATTTAATGTGTCATTAAGTTATATACTATACAGTAGACAATATTATTCTATGAGGTCAACCTTTAAATTGAGCCTCCAGCAGAGATGAACTACTTATGTAAACATATACCTGGTCATTCGATGTCAAAGTTTGTGAATTTCAGGTTATGCTTTCGACCAAAACAATCATATACATTTGTATGATGACGATTTGACCTGATTAACACAAAAGAAAATTCTTGCTTATTCCGCCTGAAATTACAGATTCTAAATACTTCCCTTGAAAACAAATTTATTATCATCAATTTCTTTCTTAATAAAGATATTTTTATTTTGTACTATTTTTGAGCTCAAAAGAGGTTCAATGCAGAGTGTAATTCTTTTAGAATGGTGGAAAGGAAACGAAGACACTGCAGGACACTGGTGACTGCAGCCACCATTTTTATTATTTTCTTTCTCCTATTTCTACTTCAGTTTTCCTCTACCAGCAATACGAGTTTTCCATGATTCCATTACTATTCCACGGTGCGCAGTTTATTCCTCATCTTTCTCTGTGTGCATGTGTATAAATTAAAGAAGGACATTGGTGTGTTTTTGACAAGCCAAGACAAGAGAGAATAAAATCGAACAGGACCCTGGTGATTTAATTATTCTCAAGGTGCATAGATACAGGAAAGAATTCTGTGTGAAAGAACAGCACTAATTCGGGAAAAGTTGTAACTGGTTACATATCATACACGCTTTATTTGTTAATTTGTTTGCTGTTGTCACCAACATCAGTCGTTGTGCCATGTCATTGAACCTTCTAGGAGGCAATACAATAATAAACCAGTCTAGCATGGGCACGGACAGTGTTACCTGCACATGTCACATGGTACCATAAACGTGCCACTACTGGAAAAAGCGCACAAGACATTTTCTTTTGTTACTTTTTTGGCTGACGCATTTTTATTCTGCGTTGGAGGGAATGCATTCTGGGATTTTAGATATTCATGTTTATGATGATAGTGGCAATGATCATGGAGAAAAAGGACCGTGTTTTGTAGATGTTCCAAAAGAGAAAGCCTTTTGACTTGAACTTGGAGGTGGATGACGAAACTCGTTTATAGTGAAAAAGGCAAAAGTGGGAAAAGCCGGACGCAAAAGAAAGTGGAGACACATATTACCTTGGCTTTATTTTTATTGCAGCTGGCCATAAATAAAAATCTTATTTTGCTGCGTTTCTCCTCTATAACACGTTATATACATACTTTCCTTGTTTGTTTATAAAACTTATGCCTTACTTTGGTTTCTTTTTGCTTGTATACTTGTAGTTATAGTTCACTGCGATAACTTCCCTGAAAGAAAAAACAAAAACTGAAGTCATACTTGAAGTGAACTGAAATAAATTATATATTGCGTCGAGTCATGCATCTTTTCTCCGGTTTTATTAGGGTACATGCAATTTGTTATTATGGGCCGCGTTAGAACATTTTGGAGATTCCTTTCTTTCTCTTGAGGACAGTAAGGTCCTTAGACAACGCAGCAGCTGGGAGGTGACTTCCAGACTTTTTATGGGACGCATTGTTCTGGAGCTGTGTCTGGTGGAAGGCTGAGAAGAACTTTAATTTAATGTCATTTTGTTTGTCTAGCAAAACGTACGACATATGGCAGAAAAGGTGTGCAGTGCAGGATACTTCTCCAAACAGACTTTTTCATTTTGTTTTTGCTCCACGTGGGAAAAAGTCAAAGCATCCTAGGTTTGACAAGTTGAATAAACATTTTTAAAAATCGCATAAAAAAATGCATATGATGTGGTATGTGGTATGTAAAATTTCGTTTGATTGCGTTGCTTGCTGCACAAAATTTAGATGTGTTTGTCACCTTACAACTTTACTTAACTGAAATGTTTCTGAGGATTTATCACTCTACATTATTAGAATCTTTTTTTGCCCATTGTGCATTGTATAAAAAGATGTACAAAAAGTTTATTTTTATTGCACTAGGTAATTTTAAACCGTGATTTCATGACATGAAAATAAAGAAGGTTTAGCGGTAATTACTATCAATTTGCATGGATAATATGGGTATTATGAATTATGCAAATTTTCCAATGTGAATGAAGTGTTGTAATCCCAAAGGACTTCCATGATTAATGCTTTTTCATCTAGATGCTCTCAACTATACCGACTACTTATTTGTTAGTTCTGGAAAGCTTCGTGCAGAGACTTTTCGTTTTGCATTGACGATGCTACTGGCAGTACTGGAGAAAAAAGTAACACAAGAAATGTCCATAATGTGCATCATTGTGCATGATTTTACCATTATTCCTTGTCATTGTCATTTCAATACATACAGTCGCTGCAGAGTTTATATATTTGATTGAAACTCTTGAAGAGGGTGATGCAGTCATAAAATTTACATAATATTATTATCTCCTGTCTTGCCTCCAATTGCCAGGAAAGAAACTCCAGTACATTAACCAGGAGAAAATAGCAATCCACCAGTTAGGATCAATCACTTTTGTTTATGGCATTTGTACTTTTTCCCTCGATACCCTATTTTTTCTCCTAATCCAAGGCAAAGACAGGAGAATGTTCCATGATTATGATGATCAACATTGGACAATGGCATTATTATACCGTCAAATACATACACTCAATTCGAAGAAGGAAAGGTCGAATACAACAAAGCCTTTTTACTGTACTTTGTTTTCAGTACAGTAAAACTGAAGATCGTGGGGGAAATTGAATCGAATTTAGTGTTAAAATCTAGTGAGCTCATCCTTATCCTCCTATTTCGCAAGAAAGATTACTGACACTTTTACGATACTAAAATTATAAGGCTTTGTCAAAAACCTTCAAAACGGACGGTGAAAAGTACAGGAAAGAGGAGAGAAGATAAGATCCATTAGCTGTCAACTTCAGTCGCATGTAATCATGTCAGGAGAAAATGGATAGGCATGTGTGTTGGTTGATTTGATAATGTCTTTGTCAATTGGGGACGGTCAATTGGTCACACCAGTTCTAAAGAAATTTCGTCACACGTGTCCTTCCTATGGTGAGACTCAAGTTATTTAACTCTAAATGTGTTATTGATCCGGTCTATTTTAGTGTCATATTGTGTAGTGAGACTCATATAATACATAATCCGATTGTATCGATTGCTACTTTTTCTTAAAAAACGGCTAGGGAAAACCGAGCAGAAAATTCAAGACGGCGCCTATATTAGTTAAAAAATATCAGTCAACTACAATTATGATTTTGTTTCTACTGTCTGTAAATAATGCGATCATTCGTTCAAACAAGCAAGGCGAGACAGACTAGACTACGATGAAATTTTCATCATGAAAATCATCTTTAGGTTGAAGTTGTAAGTAAAATATAAAGAATGTTTTTTGTATTTAGATGCTGCTTAAAAATGACTAATTTAAAAAGCTAATAATATACAGAATTGTTCCATAAATGGTTTCATAATTCATAGATATGGATAAAGAGAAAGTTTTTCAATTGGAGAAAAACGACGCAAAATTGTAGGGCTCGTCCGGGATTTGAACCCGGGACCTCTCGCACCCGAAGCGAAAATCATACCCCTAGACCAACGAGCCACGGTTAAATCAACATGAGAAAAAAGATGAATTCGTTTGACGGTAGCTGTGGCTGGGCTTGAGCTCAGTTTCTCATAACATAACGTTTTTTTCGATTTCTTTTCTTCATGTGTGCACCGCGAAAGCTCAGTTCAGTATTCACTTTAATACAGCAGCAGAGCATAGCTTCTGTCTTGTATGCAAATTCATCATCCCATCCAACTTCACAAATAAATACAGCTGACTCATTTCTGGAACCTCAATTCAATCGGTGGTGGTGGTGGCTTCTCACAATTCCAGTTTTACATAAGCATTCTGCGGGCGAAACATTAATATTACTGGATGCTATAATTATATAATACATAATGTAATCGAATATAAACTTATTATAAAGTGGAGAAGTACTATTTTAAGTAATAATTAAACTTGTACTTTGTACTCACATGGTCTGGTCCTCTGGTCAGTGGTCACACATGTCGCCGTAGAACTTTGAGTCATCTAAAACTTGCTTGATTGGTTTCATTATCGACGATAGTTTATCGTTACAGTCAACAGTCCGACATCGCAATCACAAACAGAACGCTGCAAATCAGAAATCAAGTGCACTTTTTATTACAGTATTTGCGCCGAATTTTTTAGCTCTTTGTTTGTTTGTTGTCTTTGTGCTTTAAATTCGATAACGCTGCGCTGTCTGTCTGATTCTTGTGAATTAAATTATTGAACGTTTCAATACCTACCTCGACCCCAGTACACTTAAAAATCGGAAGGAATTTTATTCATCAGAACTTGGAACTTCTAAAATAGAGCACGTGATTTTTCATTCCTAGGTTCGGGTTCCTACTTTCAGCAAATCTTGTAAGATGGACTTTTGTATGCTGAAATTATTATTGTTGTGATTATTATTTAAACCAGCTCGGAGGAACAATATATAATATGTATTTTTAAAACAGTCTATTTTATGCTTTTAGATCGTGGAAAAAGTCGATTGCATTGATAAACTAAAATGAATTCTCCCGGATCCGATGAAACTCCTAATGGGGTGGCAGTTAATGGAAATTCTCCTGCAGCAGCAACCGCGGGGCAGTGCAATGGACCATCAATGGTGCCAGCAAAGAATGCGCCTTGTGATTTACCTCCAACTGATGATCCAGAATTAGATGCCTTACTAGATGGTAAAATCTGTTTTCTTACACTAGATAGAGTTGGGCAGCAGTTACACATTTTATTTTAGCAGATTTTATACCTAACTTGTTATAAAATATTTGCAGATGCACTGAAAGATTTCGATAAACCAATTTTACAAAAGCAGAAAAAAGCCCCTCCACCGGAAAGTAAAGCTGCAGAACTAATGATGGATAGTGTCTGGGCGGAAGAATTTATTAAGCAAGCTACAAACCAATTCGAGCAGAAAATGAGAGAATGTTTAAAATCCAGTTTAACAGCCGGTTCGAATTGTTCGAAAACTCAGCAGCAGCTGGAAGAAAACATGAGCACAATTGTCGATGCCGCTTCAACCGCAGCCCTCAATACAACCACTGATCCAGAAGCGTTGTCTTCACAGTTGAATGAAGCTATCAGAAATACAGCTAAAAAAGTAACGGAAAATTCAACCCCATCATCAGCTACAAACGTTAGTGGTAGTAAAATATAACAAATAAAAATATTATTCTGTATGCTTTGCAACTGTGTATGTTTTAAACTACTACAATCCTATCCGGTCGTTTACAATTTACAATACAGATGAGTGGAGTTCCAGATGAAGCAGAATTTGCACGATTAATGGGAGGATTGGGAATGGGAATGGACGACGATCATTTCGATGACTCTGAAATGAACGAAATTTTACCATTTATGACCAATATGATGCAGAAACTCCTATCGAAAGAACTTCTCCAGCCGGTGCTCACTGACATCGTTACTAAGGTTTGTGTAGGAAAATTTTAGTTCTGTGTATGGCACCATAAGAAGAAATCTGTGAAAATTATTAAAAACTACTATTTTGCAGTACCCGAGTTGGCTGGCTGATAACCGCGAAAAGCTTCCTCCGTCACAGTATGAAAAGTACAGCCAACAATACGAGTACATGAAAAATATTTGTGAGGAATATGCATCAGAAAAGGAAGCTGATTCATCGGAAGTAAAAAAGAAACGTTTCGAGAAGATCTCGGATCTTATGCTCAAAGTTCAATACGCCGGGCCTCCTCCGTCAGAACTGATCGGAGAAGTAGATGGGGGTAACCCATTGCCTGCCTTTGATGCTGCAGGCGGTGATCAGTGTTCAGTCATGTAACTTATGTGACCTACCAAAAATACCTAGTTAACCAATAATTTTTACTTATCAGCAGCAGCCTTGTCCCACTATCTTTTTGACTTATTCTTCGTAACCTCTTTTTAGTTTTGTAAATCTAAATTAGAAACGACTTGAACCTTTTGAGGTTTTTGCTTATCGCCTAGATTTACTATCGAATTCTTTCAGTCCTGTCAAGTCAGTTTTTCTTCTTGATTTATAAATGTTATCGAAAAGCAGATCAAGTTTATTCATTCATTCGCAAAATACCTGTGTTTATACATCGGTAAAAATGCTTTTACATAAGTTCAATTAAAAATTACTGGTACATAGTATAGTGAACAACCAGTTGACCTTCGTGGTGTATTCGACAACAATAAAAACAATTTGTCATGCTAAACTACTAAAAATCAACAACTGTTGTATTACATTACATTAATTAAATTCTATAGAAAATTCTACTGCTTTACTTTCTCTCTAATTAACCTACAAATGAATTATTTCCTTCACATATTACTTGGATTATTTGTTTAAATCTTTCCTTTAATTTTATATAAAATCAAGTGTTTCATACAATATATTTTTCCTTTTCCAACTTTATACCCCGTGGCAGGAATCGAAACACGCCTTCGAATGTGATTTACAATTTAGTGAATGTGGTAAACAATTCAGTCACGGCGACGTCTCTTGTCACTGCTACTACTACTTTTATCTTTGCCCCCGTCGTCTGCTCCGCGTTTGCTTGCTTTCTTGGCCTGAGTCAAGAACTGATCCAAACCGAACGGATCCTCTTCCTCCTTCTCGAACTGTACCGGTCCACTTCGTGAACTGCCTGCACGGTCTGTGCCACTAAACTCTTTGTCTGGTACAAATCTGTGGATTAAACAAAAAACATTGAATTAATTTACGAAATGGATTTCAACAGACAGGGTCGACTCTGACTGTTGCAAGTTGCAACTGGAGGTATGTCAGGTAAATAATTCTTCGACTTGACTTACTTATTGGTTTTAATGATGTTGTCCAGGTCATCGCCATAAATATCATTATCTCCGCCTTTCTTCGGCCTATAAATCCCTTGAGCTGCATCGGCACCTTGTCTCCACGGTCTATTCATAAGGAAAGTAAATTCATAACACATATCAAAATGCATCTAAATACTTTTTATATAGTTTGTAATACCAGACTTTTCATAATTTCAGGTAACTTACTTATCATAAACATTGTAGGCTTCATCATCAGCAAATCCAGAATCCATTCCCCTCGACTGATTGAATAATCTAGAATCGAACTGGGTTTCGCCACCTGATATGGTTTTGGCTGGCATGCCCAGAGCAATTTGCTCACTAATATCACGCTCTCGTTCCCTTTCCAAACGATTTCTTTTATCCGGAGCGGCTCTTGCAATATTCCTTTCTCTTTGACGCTCTTTATGACGTTCATGACGAAGTTGATCCCTTTCTTTAACATCATCGTCAGCCGAACCTGCAACGCCTGAATGTCGTACTCCAGCTCTCTCTTCTCTTGCTTTCTGGGCAAGTGCTCGAAGCGTTTCCTCCTTCTTTTCCTTTTCCTTTTGTGCCAACTTCTTCTCTAACTGTGCACGCATCTCGACAGCTTCTCGGGCTTTACGATCTGCGATATACAAAGCTTCCGCCAGCTTTGCAAAATTTTCGTTAATGTGAACCTGTTGTAGGCCTCTGCCGTCAGCTGCTAAGCGTTTGTCCAACGGAATTGTATAACCTTTTGCGTTTTTCCAGTTTGATATACATGGTGGAATTTTCCATTCTTTCTGCTCCTTGGCTGTAACTTTCCTCGTTGGCGAATGAAGTACTGGAGCAGGTGGAGAGGGAGGTCCTCGAGGAATTTTTGTATTAATTTTGAAACGCGGAGGGGACATTGGGTCTCTTTGCACCTCCACCATCCGAATTACTCTCTGCTTGGCCCCCGAATTGAATGCTGTGCCTTGTTGAGAGGGTGTGTAACGGATAAACTGCGTCTCTCCCTTTTTATCCGCACATCTGACGGGCATTGCAGCTGCTATTTTACTCTGTGTCAGTTTCTCCAAGGCCTGCCGAGTCTTTTCAGTTATTTCTTTTATATTATCTTCATCAGGTTTCTGCAACTCTGGATCATCTTCTGATGTAATTTCCTTTGGAAGGAGGTCTGTGTACTTGGAGTACACAATTTTATCTTTAGAATGTCCCTGACGAGCCAAAACATCGTATTTTATCTTTCCTTCTGCGTCTAATTGCACAGCTAACGCATTGGAAGTTTTCTTTTCAGCTTCCGTTGTCGGTTTTCCCATTCCCATAGGATATTGAGCCACGTGTATCTCAGGAAAGGCACCTCCATCGCCAAAATCCTAAACCATATTAGAATGAAATGTTAAATGTCAAAGCCATAGTCACATACACATACTTGAATCAAGTAACTTGATGCTTTCACTAATTCAGCAACTAACTTCTGCTGATCTGGGAATCCATCCCTTTCGTTTCCCATATGGAGGCGCTCTAGATTCCCGAAGCGACATCAGAGCATTGGATGGAGGTCTCATCAATGCTCGGTCATCGTCCCTGTCCCTTACTACGTGAGTAGGGTTAGGTAGAAGGCTATTAAACAAAAAAAAAGTCAAATTGTCAATAATTGATAATTGACAGTCCATTGTTCGTGAATTCATTGATACAATTATGCCAAGTTCAAAGTCGCCAATCTACATTCATAATAATCTTACTTTGCTAACGACGCCATAATTAATCCTCTTCCTATTTATTAGCAGAATTCCTTTTTGTCGGGTCCGATTATTTTTTTAAAGGAAAGGAGTTTAATATTCGACGCTTATAGGAAACTAATCACAAAACAAACGAACTCCCTACAATAAAAATTAAAATAAAGATAAACAACCAAAGCCGTTGTTTTTTTACTTTCCAAAATCACTCAAAAAAGGTCCAGCAGTTGTTTATGTTAATAAAATTTAATTAAAAATGGCATACGGCTGTTTTTGTTTGTTTCATTCAAGAATCCACTCCACCAAGTCCACCACATATCCTCCAAATCCAACTTATCCAATGATATGATGTAAATATTGTAAATAGCAATTCAGTATTGTTGTTTCTTCAGGATCGAAGCACTCCGCGATTTAGTGGGGAAAAGAGCGACTTTCAGTGAGAGTATGGGGCGGTTCTGTTGTGATATCCCTCAATATCAAACGTGTATTAGAAAATCACATTCCATTCTATATCAAAAGTCAAAAGTGAAGTGAGTTCGCTTTCGGCGTGAACTGTGAAGTGTGAACGTGAACGGAAATTTTTGCCGGAATAAAAATACCAACCAACAGAGAACAGCGCAGCGAAGAAAAGAGCAACCTGCAATTGTTTGCAATAGTCATGCCATGTCGTCCTTCCGGCAAGGTTACAAACTTCTCTCTTTTGTGCCTTTGACTTTGAGAAGTTCGAAAACACTTTTGAAAACTGAGTTTGTTAGGCAGAATTTAACGACACCAATTCCAAGTCGTTTCTGTACTCTGTTGACAAACAGCTGCAGAAACATGTCAAGTGAGGTGGAAAAGGCTCAGGCGGCGAAGGGAGGGGAGTATGAGGAGGAAACAATTTTTAGCAAGATTGTGGACAAGAAAATCCCAGCAAAAATTATCTACGAGGATGATTTAGCCTTGGCCTTTCATGATGTCGCCCCTCAGGCCCCCACCCACTTCCTGGTCATCCCCAAAAAGAGGATCTCCATGTTGAGTAAGACGACAGATGACGATTCTAATTTGCTGGGACACTTACTTAATGTGGCGAGAAAAACGGCGGAGGAGCAGGGTAACGTAACATAGTTTAGCAGTTAAACTTTAGCTACAAAAATTGTTACTTTTATTGGGAAATTCATTTTCTGTTCCGGCTAGTGGCTAATTTTTAACTGTCTTAATTCAACTCTAGGACTTGCTTCGGATGGCTATCGAGTCGTTATTAACAATGGAGCTAATGGAGCACAGTCTGTGTATCATCTTCATATCCATGTTTTTGGAGGACGTCAAATGGGATGGCCACCGGGCTAAGAATTCATTCATTCGTGAATTTCAAAGGGCGCTTGCTTTAAGGTGTACAGACAGATTGAAGTGTCTATAACTTACAACGGAAACTGGATCAATAACTTTTACCATTCAGATAATCTACTGTTTATTCCACTTTACTTTATCTAGGTCTATTTTCAACAAATGGGATCCACATTGTTGTAGATAAAAGTAATTCATTAAATAAAGTCTTCAACTAAAAAAATAAATTCGCTTCCGCAAGTTCGGCATGATTTGGCATGAATATAACAACTATTTATTCAAAGTTAGTAAATTAAAAATAAGGTTACGGGTATATCTATTCAATTAATAGTAAAAGTTCATCCTACAAAAAGCATTCAAGTATGAATATTAAGGGGTGAGATCTAATTGATGAAAAAAGCCTTCGGTGTCTGGATTTGGTAATAATGAGATAGTAGTTTTTGGGCGTTATTCTATAAAGTTTAAGATAATTAATTAATTAATTACCGGAATAAAAATAAACGGTTTCCATTACTGAATCACTGGAAAACTAAATCTGCAATCGATAAGTTTAAAGTTAATTAATAATTATATACGGATTCTATTCTTACTTTCTTTTTATTACATTTTTGAAATAGGCATAAANGTTAATTAATAATTATATACGGATTCTATTCTTACTTTCTTTTTATTACATTTTTGAAATAGGCATAAAATGACGGTTCGTTATGACATGAACTCCAAAATTTGCAGACTCCAACTAACTTGAACCCATAGTGTCATAAAAATACTTTTCACTTTATGCTATTGCCAATTGCTCTACTATCTACTTTTGCATTGGTGGACTTTGGACTTAAAGTCCAGGACTTTGAACTGCTCATCAACTATCAACACAAAAACATGGGTTGGATTAGTTGGAGTGGAGATCCAACTTTGAGGTTTGAGGAGTATAGGCAGTAGGTACTGTACATGTACAGTACAGTTTGGTCTTGCTAAGGATAGATCTTCCATGAATGATCCAGCTGCAGCATTGCAAATTGCAATAATACTGACTCTGCACAAGGCATAAATAATCATTAGAAAGGACAAAGGAGTAAGTAGTAAACTGTTTTCTTTTTCTTTGCATTTTGAATACCATCCATTGAATTGAATAATAAGTATTTGATTAATTTACAGACTGCACTCCAAGTCCAAATTAATATTGTCTTCATAAGTTTCTGGAAGTTTTGAGAGTCGCGTTCGCCAAAAGCAAACCATGCAAACTGATTTGGAGGAAGGTAAAAATTAGTTTTTATTATTGTACATTGTCCATTAAAGTTCATACAGCGAAAGCAAAATAATGTCGTTCAAATTTCAATGAAAAGCTGGTTTCGCTAGATTGTTATAAGAGGTCTAATTTCCAAATATTTTGCAGAAATGAGGCATTTCATAGTGAAGGTTGAAGAATCGTCGATTGAAGGATTTGAAAAGGGACAACTCCTTGTACTAATAATTGCGAAAAGGTAAATTACTTACAATTGCTTTGTAATATAGTTCAAAACAATGATTTTTGAATTGATGCAAGCAGTTATACAATCAATCATTATACTTTTTCGTGTTTTACACATTCACAGTAATATAAAAATCGTTTTACCAAACGAATGGCAGTTCGTCCACATCTTTGACAGGGCCTTCGAGGTTACCGCAGACAAGGTTGAGGGTACATTGAAAATCAAGAAAAAAGATGGATTTGTTATCGTTAGGCCAGACCAATGTCTGTTTGATGGAATTCATGTGTTATTACAGATTTCTCGTGATAGGATAGCATTAATTTAATATGAGTTTCAAAATTCAATTCAGTTACATAAGTTATGGGATATTGTGGATTGTGTCAATTAATAACAATAATTCAAATTTACATTTTTTCGTAAACTTCTTCTTGTCCACATTGGACACAAATATGTTTATATTGATCCTCGTCTTCATCAATGCATTCCTCCGGACCCCACTCATGTTCATGTGGAGCAAAGTCCTTCGTGTAGAGACTGCTGCGTGCTGACATTCTTAAATCTTTCATTTTCTTATTGTACTTTTTTATTTTGGATTTCATTCGATTCTCCTCTCGGAGCTCTTGTTGCTCATCAATGTTCTCCAGTGAACCCCAAACTTCAATTGCTCGCTGCTCAATCTAATAAAAAGCAGAATTAAAATAATATTGTGTTTAGTAGATTAAATTGGATAATTCATCCGAAAGCTCTTAATTGTGAATTTGTAATGAGTTAAGAAAATGATTTGGAATAAATTACCTGCAGTTTAAGGTACAGTTTCATATCTCCCCATCTGGAATTATGAGGATTTGGTTTCGTCATGAATTTCAAAACAGGCTCTCGCCTATCAAAATCCACATCTTTCAAGAGATACTCATCCTTGGCGTCAGTTCTTGTAATTAATTTATGTTTCTCTTCCATATCTTTGCAGTTATCACAAACAGAGTAGTCATAAGCCTTAAATAGGAACGAGTCCTGAAATTCTCGACCACACTCAATACATTTTGGAACATCGGATGGAATGAAAGGGGCATCCTGCGGAATAATGACTTTTTCTGTCTCTTCCTGTTCAATGAGGTCTTTTTCCTCAATTAAAAAACCACCCCCGGTGTCAATAAGCTTCGTTCCTTGCACTCGAACGATTGAACCTTCACTGACCACATTTTTTAAATCCGTCATAAACTGAGATTCTTTTTTCCTCTTCTTCGTTGGCGCTGTTGGAGTCGAAGGAGCGCCTGGGGAAATTCCATACCCCACTAAAACTTCTTCTAACGCGGATGACCTCTCCCGTAATCGCTTCTGAGCTGCCAGTCGATTTTTCTCCATTCGAGCCCTTCCTTCCGGTGTGATGATAGCTTTGGATGGGCTGTCATCGCTGCAGCCTGCAATATCATTAACCGATCTGTTTGAAGTTTCTTGACTTTCATTCGACGACTTTGTCTTTTCCAAAGCTTCCTCCGCACCAATTTCCATTGTTTTAAGTTTGAAGGTAGAACAAGGAATAGTTTAAAACTGCCCAGTGAGGTAACTGGTAACTCGTAATCTTGTCTTCCTGCTCTGAACTTTTCCCCAAATATTTTTAAAGCATAGAATACATCAGCGAGTAGGCGTACAAAAACGATAGAATTGAAAGAATAGAAATCAATAACTCAAAACTAAAACCGAATTTTGTAACACTGTTAATTTAACAATTTAACAGCAACAGAATATTTTTATTTTTAGTTCTAGCTTAGATTCTAGATTCTAGGCTAGAATTTCTAGCTGGGTAGAGTTGAAACGTTGAAAGTGCATGCACTAAAAGCACAATCAACTCAGCTGAGGCTCAGCAGGCAGACGCTTTGCTCTTCGCTCATTCTAAAAGCACTTTCCTAACATTGCATAATATCCCATTGAGTCTGACGAGTGAGGGGAAATAGCCGCGATGTCTAAACAAAAGCTTTTTTTTGTTATTATCCATGCACTTTTTCGTTGGTTGATGCACTTTTGATTGTTATTATTATTATCCCAAATTTCCGGAGGAATTGGCGCATTGTATTTTTTGCTTGTTTACTTACTTTACATAATAATTAACTTGTGCTCGGCTCAGTCGGCTCTGCCGAATTATTATAAACAAGAAACAAGCTGTCTTACAACAATTATTAGTTTAAATGCACCTTTTTATTCATATTTCCGGAATATTATTGTGTATGTAATATTCTTTTTTTCATGTAAATCCTTTGTTGTACGACAGTTAGTTGTTAAAAGTTTTAACTTAAAACAGTTACTTCAAAGTACGAATTTGTAATATAGGCAGGAAGTGATTTTAATAAATGATAAAAGAAAGAAACTAAAAAATAAATTGAGTATTTCACGGCCAAGGGCAAGGGTTGAAGATGGATGACGTTCGGGAGATTCTGAGTCTTCAGGATGGCTCCGAACCCGTGGAAGAGGATGATGGTCTCAAAAGAGTGGGGCGAAAGAAAGGCTCCTTGAAGCAGAAGGTAAATATTTTTAAAAGCCAATTGAATGGAAATATGGAATGCTTAATGTTGGTTGAGATTAAAATAATTACTTTAATTTAATAAATGCTCAACCTGATTTTCACAGGAGTTTACCCCAAAGAGGCCGGAAGGAATGCATCGAGAATTGTATTCTTTGCTGTGCGCCGACGGAGGCAAACGATTTGATGAACTTGCACCATTGTATCCAATGGACAGTCATGGAGGCGGTTACAAAAAGAAGTTAAAACTGGGGGCACGAAAAGTGCGCCAATGGAAATGGACTCCATTCACAAACCCTGCAAGAAAGGATACAGCAGTGTTTTTTCACTGGAAACGGGTTACAGACGAACCGAAAGATTATCCTTTTGCAAAATTCAATAAGGTATTTGTCTTGTCGACTGCAATTAAGCAGTACATATATTTGCACTGTTGCACCATTACAAAGTTGAAAGTATTTGAGCAGTTAAGATTGATTTTATTTGGAAAATAGGAACCATCAGTTGTGCATTATTCGGACGCGGAATATGCCACCCATTTAGATGGCGATGCTTGGTCACGAGCAGAATCCGATCATTTGTTAGACTTGTGTCGTAGGTTTAATTTAAGGTTTACCGTCATACATGATCGTTGGGATTCATTAGCTTATGGAACAAAGACAATGGAAGATTTGAAAGAGCGCTACTATAATATAGCTAATGTGATCAACAAACTCCGGGCAGATCCGAGTAAGGACACTCCTAAAGCGTATAACTATGACGCTGACCACGAGAGGCGGCGGAAGGAACAACTTTCTAAACTTTGGACTCGTACACCTGAACAGGTGGAAGAGGAAGAATTTCTGCGAGCGGAAATAAAGAAAATAGAGGCTCGTAAACGTGAGCGAGAAAAGAAGACGCAAGACTTACAGAAGCTGATCACAGCAGCCGACGCCGGAAGCATGAACGATGGATTAATGGCTCCCCCAAGTACGCCAGGGTCAATTACAAATCCACTATTGAAGAAAAACGCTGCCGATTCACGTCGCGCAGCGATAATGTCCGCCAAGAAAAAGACTGGAAAGGCTATACAAACACTTCGAAGTAGAGATAGTCTAGGGGCTGGTGGAAGCACTGAAATTTTCCAAGGCATTAAATGGCCCGATTTCAAAACTGCTGGCGCTTTCGTTCGCAGTCAGAAGATGAAGCTTCCTGGAAGTGTTGGACAGAAAAAAATGAAAGCCCTTGAACAAATTCTACAAAAGTTAAATGTAGACATGGTCCAAATTCCAACAGAGAAAATTGTCATTTGCTTCAATGAACTACGATCTGACATAGTTCTGTTGTATGAACTCAAATCCATGCTTGCAGCATGTGAACTGGAAATCCAATCAACATCACATCAGTACGAAGCCATTACTGGGCAAAAACTGGAAATACCTGCGGCCCTCCTTGCTGAGGCGTCCAGCTTAGTGCAGTCGTTTGAAACAGGTGGACCTGGAAGATCGGCCTCGACATCAGCCGCAGCGAGCAGTCTGGCAGCGTCGTTAGCTGTTAACGACTTGGATTTACCAAGCGTAAGTTTAAATAACACATGGTCGTTCCTAACAGACTTTCTAATGTGATTAACACGTAATTTATACTGATTTAATTTTTGTTGGTTACTTTTCAGAGAAAGCGAAAGGCTGCCCTTGAACAAAGCAATATCCTGAAAAAGCTTAAATCAAAAATGTTGTAAAAGAGAAATCATTGGGCCAGGAAATCTTCATTTTCTACATTTTGTAGTTTCTTTATGCGGTTAATTCTTTGATTTATTCTCGTATAAGGTTAACCTATTCAACTCTTTTTTTATTACCCCACAAAAGATAAAGCGGAGAGATGTTTTAGTTTTAGTATCTATTCAGTCTAAACGTATTGTTATTAAAGACAAAGAGTAAGTAACTACGATATATGTATATAATGTTTTGCGTATACTCAATATTTTGTCATCGTACTTAACATAATCAGTTTATTTAATTTTACATTTTAAAATTCAAGACTACATATTCGCACCTTTTCACAACAGCATTTTTACATGTGTACAGTGCACGAGTGAAAACAAGCACAAGCACAGTTAATTTTTACCACTTCATACCCAAATTGGATTTCTCGACACCATGAAACTCGGTATAAAATACATGAGGAAAAAGGTGCGGATCATCATCATTCAAAAGTGTATCAAACAATATCTTTGACGGGGGATTGTCGTTTTGAACTTGAGGAAGGTTGTGGTAGTCTGTCTCGAGTTTTGAAGAGAGTTCACGGCTTTGTGCCACGTCAACCTTGTCAGGCCGTACCTGTGCTCCTCCATTAAGGCATCCTTTAAGTAGAATTGATTATTGCTGTTATTAGTACTTATGTGCATAAAAAGGAATTTTTGTCTGTGCCATGCCAAATAAGTAAAAGTAAAACTCACCCGTGGGACAAGCCATTATTTCGACGTAATGTGGCATTGTTGTCTTGGCCTTCAGTTTTCTTACGAGAGTTTGTATGTTTCTAAACCCGGTTGCAATGCAAAATTTAATGGGTTTACCCGGACTGTTTTCAATAACGGCCTCTGCTATGTCTGGATTTCTATAAACCAAGGTTGTAATAATTATTCATAGATATAAGTGTAATAATAACTTGTATTAGCAAAAGTTTTACGGTCAAGGAGAATTCTATTAAATTATTACCTCCCAACTTTCCACTCAATATTTTCGTCCAAATTCTTGCCCATCGATTCTGCCATTCTTCGCATGATGTATTCAGCGTACCCACCTGAACCAGAACCACAATGGGACATGACTTGATAACCGGACACGGGCGTTCCCATTTGACCTTTTGAAAATAGGTCCACCAGAGGCACTCTCTGGAAATCTTGTAGGGGTTTATTTAAACTCGAAAATATTTGTTCAACTTCAATCGGTGTTATTACAACGTCCACTTCTTTTGCTTTGTATTCATCAAGGAAAAAATCGGTTCTTGAGGCTTCCAGCTTTCGATCGAAGCAAGCCATTAACGAAATGTGGTATATTTGATCAGGCGGAATGTTATTTTTGACTTTCCCATAGAAAAGCTTCACTAAAGATCCCATAATTTGCTGAGGAGATTTTACTTTACTAATTTTCGGAAGCGCATACTGATGTAGCTTTTCACTGTAGCAAATCCACCCTGGCGTAATAAAAATCAAACATCGTGCATTAAAACGGTAGAATAGGAAGTCTAAGTTTTACGTTCTTAGATTGTACTAATTTGATTCAGTTGGATTTAGTATTTACCTGGACAGATTCCAGCCAAAATGGGTACATTTCCGTCTTTATATGCGTTTTGGAATTCGTTAAAACTCTCCATAAGCGATAAATCTTCTGCTACAGTAACAACTGTCGTAAAGTCCGCTCCAAGCTCACAAAATAATCCTATAAAAGTAAAGTAAATTCTAAATTAGGGATTGATCGAAGAATAGCAAATATGTATACGCAAATAAAATCGTAGAGTTTTATTTGTCCTACTGCATAAACCTATTTTTGTAAAGTTATATGACAAATTGCAATTTGTGAATTACCTGCTAACCTTTCCGCGGTCTCTTGACATGAAAGGTTATACTTGTTGGAAATAGATAGGACAGCTTGAACGCCGATGCTGACAATCGCTTTTGTGTCCTGTAAATAAAGTCGATGTTGTGAATATCAAGCAACGATACGAAACGAAATACTTTTTTGCTTGTGTGTGTGAGGGATTATCTTTGAATTTTTGTTTTTGATTTGACTTGCCTTGGAAGTTTTATTGAGTTCCAAAATCCTAAAGAGTTCGTCTGGACTTTGCTGAGAAATTAAAACACTTTCTGCCGAAGTGATACAACCGCTACAAGCTAGACAGTCTGATAACGTCACTTGGACCTTTTGTAACGACTCTTTTGTTCCCTGGGAGGGCCGAAGTGGGGATCCAATATAAAATACACGAAGACAAACAGGAAAACAAAGTAACAGGTAGTTAATTACGTACTTTTAATCATTTTTTGCAGTTGCACTTTTCCATTAAATAAAGTGTACAGTACAGTTGTATGTTGTACCTCTTTAATCTGTGAATAACTTCCGTCATCTTCTATCTCAATTCGGATTTTTGACCCCAGCGATGACGCTTGTTGTGGGGTGGTTTTCGGCCTCTCCACTGGCTTAATGCATTCCTACCAAACCACGAAGCTCCGTTAGATTTATGTTAAGTACATTGGCAGTTAACACACTTTGCATGAATATTTTACTACCTGAGACGGAGTGATGAAATCATCGAGATCTGTTAACTTTAATATGCTGCTAAATCCTCCGGATGACATTTTGGTTTCAAGGCTCGTGTTCGCCACAAAATGTTGGTGTTCCTTTCCAACTTGGAAATTCCAAGTAAATTATGTGATAGGATGACAAATATTAAAAGTAGGCTGAACTGGACGCTTGAGTTTACGAGATAATGTTGTTTTACGTACTACTTTCACCGAGGTGCATTTAAATTTGACAAGAGAGAAAGCAAGTTTCAATAAGTCATGCAGTAACGATGCATTTAGTTTTAACGAATTGCTGTTTACGGAAGGAGTGTTTGTTTATCTGACTAAATATTATGTATGTGCCTGAGCTCACACGAGTATCATTTCAAATATTTAAGAGGTTTTCCACAAAAACAAAGGAATAAATAAACTATCCCACTTTAAAAAAAAAACTACTCCGTTCCAAATTATTACTCAACTAGCCGAACATCAACCTAAAGTAATAAGTTGTTAACAGGTATTAAATAATAGTTTTCTCTTTCTCCAGCAGTGCAGCAATTCCAGCTCCGTACCACATTATGGAAACATCTCATCATATTCAATTCACGATCTCACATGTCACATATTACCGATGCACATTCACTTCTCTTGCAATCTTGCAAAGAAATTTTCTACTTTACTCGTAACACTTTACAATACACTTAATATTGTTCCGAGATGAGCATAGACTTACTAATCTAATGGCACAACCAAGTGTTATATACTAATAGCATGTAGAAGACTTGCGTTTCGGATGACGCATAATATATTCTGTTCTGTTTTGCTCTGCTCTTATTGAGACTTAATACAAATGTTCTCCTGAAGTTATTCAGGTATAATACATAAGAACAATTCAATTATCCGCATTAAGATTTGATTTTATTACTTCAAATGCTATATGCTTACTACCTAAAATTATGCATGCATAACCTTCGGAGGTTCGATCGAAATCCAGAAGACACATTTAATCAACTTTTTAAAATTTCGTAAGCTTGATAATAAAAATCAAATTGTGAATGTCATGTAGACTCCATAAAGTGTAGGTGCGTGGTGCATGATGGTAAATTGGAAAATGAGACAGCATTATTTGCGAATATTGTAGCACAAAAGAAAAGAAGGTAATTTTTAGCACTCATTGACACTTACTCACATTCACTCGCATTAATTATGTTTAATTTTAAGGACTCAAGATTTACGGATTCGTGAATAAAGGAATCAGACTTGAAATTTAGCTACTGTGTTAGTTTGTCATTCATGTTTTCTCATTTTCCAGATTTTCAGGTTTTTAAGACAAAAGACAAAGGTTGATAAACTCCACTAAATCGACGATTTAATAAATGCTACAATTAGTAAGTTCACTAAATTCATTATTAAGGCTGTACATCTAAGGCTATTTGAGTACTTCGAACGTCAACGTTTATACATGTTTAGTCACATGAGAGGAAAATGGGAAAGGTCTATGAGAAATGAGTATAAACTGGAATGTATGCTTTTTTATTTATTGCACGACATTATTATGTAATGTACGTTAAATGCATTAATTTGAGGTTAACATGGCTGATTGTAGTTGCATAGCTTGTTATTAGTCTTATTGTTCCTAATTTAATAATTTGTGATTTTAGCTGAGTTCACAATTCAGTCATTGGCCTTTTTGGAATGGTAACTAAAGGCTGACGTTTCCTTCCGGGGAGGACGGCGAGCTTTCAATGGAACTTTTTAAATGCTCGCTTTTTTTAAATCAGGGCGAATAACGACGGATTTATTAACCGTTAGTAGAAAATGAATAAACCCTCATTATGTAGATCTTGAGGATCCATGGAGTAAAACTCGTTCTGGGTATGTAGTAAAAGTCGGTTAACATTAATTGTTAATGGTCTAAAATTGTTGGATCAACTCCTTCGGATAACATCTTTTGCTTAACGGCTGGCACTGGTACACCCACCGTAACCATCTTAAAATATTTTGCGTATCTTGGATCGTCCTTTGCTGACGATGAAGCGTTTGCTGTACTGGTCCCACTAGTCGCGTTGCTTTCTTCTTCGTCATTTTCAGTGTCTTCTCCTTCCGGTACTACATCACTTTGACCATTTTGTTTTTCTGTGGGGTTCAGGTTATCTGACGAGGGCCCTGATGTACTTGATGTAGTAGCACTGTTTGTTTGTTGAATTGAGGATGTCGCGGAAGGATTTGTCATTGGATGTGTCGAGGTTGTAGGTGCGGTATTATTGCTACTGTTGCTGGGGCCAGGTACTGGAGCTGAGGTAGACGCCGAAGTTGAAGGACCTTGCGTTCCTGCAAAGGTCGATGCGGATTCTGCCGTTGGAGTGTTCGGGACTCCAGGAATGGATGCTAATTTACATTCGAGTAACTTTAACCGACATTCCACTCGATGTAATTGTTGCTGCATCCGATCAAGCTTCGACTCACATTGTGTTGCGAAATGATTAAGAAAGGAGACAGTTGTAGCCAAGTAATGATTAATAAAGGTCACGAGCCTTCTTGTATCGAGCGGCTCCACCTTATTAATGTCAATACCTGACACTGCAACCGTGATTGTATCTACTTCCTCCATTTTTTCTTTCCAAAATAATTCTCAAACACTTGTTACAAGATTGCAATTTAGAAATTGCTCCACACTTCAAACAAGCTCTGTTTGCTGGGTAAATTGTGATAATATTGCTTCTTGAAGACCTCACCCTTGCATTGTTCCATGAACAAAGGAACAGATAAAATAACGCTTATTAATCAAATACACAGTCAGTCTATGAGAGAGGCATTGTGCTGTTATTTATTCACAGCACACAACTTCACATCATAGAACTAGAACTAATTCAGAACTTTGAATTTACCAATTAGTGAGTAGTTCAATTTTCATCTATTTCAGTCTCGAAGGAACAAAAGGTGACAGATGACAGCTCTCACCACTACAAAACTAAGTGAAAATAAATGCACTTTAGGATGATATCTCTTTTAACGTTATATGTAGCCAATAACTCCTTTCTACCAAAGTGCGAGTGAATCCTCAGCTCACAGATTTTTATTTGCAAGCCATGACTTTCCATGCCACTTGGGAGACTACATAGGCAAGCACTTGATTTTTAGTATGCTTGTTTGTCTATAAAGGCTTAAGTAAAGTTAGAATGGTTTATTGCTGTGTAGTTGAACGCTTTCTATTCACAGCTAATAAAAAGGTGAATGGGTGACAATCTCGATGAAACATCTAATCTATATTATTTCGGACTCTTGTCTCTTGTTCGTCCTGGGGAAAGTAGCAGTAGCCCGACTTTACGAAGAGAAAGGAAAAGCAACATAACATGTAGTAAGTAATAAAAATCTTCTACACTGGCGTATTCTTATAATTTTGTAGTCAATTTTCTTCTTCTTTTGGAACTGGCACCACTACCACTTTTCCTCCAATAAGTATTTTGCTGCTGCTGTTGCTGACGAAAGTAGGAGGACGACAACGCAAAGATGATGATGATGTGTGCGATGTTATGTTCAGTTCTCATTCCCAATAATAATAATAATAACTGTAAAGTAAGTTCGTAATAATGCGAGTGCACAGAGCTCTTTTGTCGTTCTTTACCGCATTATCGAAGAGAAAAAACATGCATTTTATGTTGGGTTCATCAGCTGCTGCTTGGTCCTGGTCTGGAACTGGAAAGAAGAGCTCTCACTCTGCTGGAGTTCTCCTTCTGGAATCAGCAGAAGTTGTCGTAGTCAAAACTGCTTTTTCTCTCCTCTTCGCTCCCACTCACTCGATATCATTATTGAGCTTTGTATTCCATTTTCTAAAGCACGTATTGTACTTACATGCAAATGTTTTAGCACTTTTCCTGAAACTGGAAGCTTCAAAGCTCCTAAGCAATCTCTGAAAAAAACACATTTATGCGAATTTGCTTTGCTCTTCCCATTTCTACCTCCTTCCCTACCCAAAATTGAGAAGAGAGAATAAGGAATAATAAGCAGAAAGGAATTTACTTTGTTAACTTTGTACATTGTTCTAATAGCTGCTACATCCACTTCATCATTTATTTGAATTAGTCAGAAAATGCTTTCTTAGTTGATGGAGGAACATTTAGAGGTCCATTTTCCATTTCGATCCTGCCCGAAAGAAACTTGTTCAAGTGTAACTACATGCACATAACATAAGTAATGCCGTTTGTTTGTTTCGATTATGGAGTTGCTGGAAGCCGTCTTTGTACAGCTTTTCTTTTGCCTCTCGAAAAAAGGTTTTGTGCAAGATGATAATGGGACAAAACGTATAAATCTGCTGCAGCTATTTCTTCTCTCCTCACCAGTCAGACACACACTTTCACATTCTTTTGGAAATGCACAACAAAGCGGAGAGTCGAGGAGGATGAACAAGAAACTTTTCATGTTTCTTTGAAGGTGATCGCTTTAGGTAGGTAAGAATTTGTGAGCGAAGGAAATAAGATAAAAGAGAGACGGCAAGTGAAATGTAAATGGGAGCATTGAAGGGAGAGAAAGCAGAGAGCAGTGTGTGGAGATGGAGAATAAATGGAAATCGGGATATCTCCGGGCTTCCCTTGAGAGGCTTTCGTCGGTCGTGTGTTTCTTGGTTGAGTGGATTTCGCTAAAATGTTTAACACAAAAACATGCTTTTTAAACGCCGTACGTGTCATTGAATATTTTATATCCTGCTTGCCATAATACTCTGTTATATAGCTTTTTCTCTTTTGGGATGTTTGTTATGCATGCCACAACGCAAACGCCGGCAATCATGACGGTTTTAAGAAGAGTTTCTTTTAATGCTTTCTCCACTTAAACTCTCAAGATTTCTGTCATCGCACAGGCCGACGCATCTTTCTAGCATCATTCAAACAAAACACCAATAACATAACACAAGAGTCATCCAGCAACCAACCTATACCATACATCAGTTCACATTTTTCGATTTTGTTAACTTAACACCTCCAAATTTACAGCCTTGTCTGCACCTTTTCCCAACTCGTACGGATAAATGGTTACGTGTTTGTTGGCTGCATGCAATGTGACGCAAAGGTTTTATTTTGAAATCGTATGTAAAACGTAAAAGGTCCAGTTGAAACACCACCCTACGTGCTGGTGCTTTTGCTGTGCCCAAGCAACTCAACCGAATCTAACCACATTCTCTGAGAAACAATGCTTCGGAATTCCAGGTTTTTACACTTTCGTTACATTACAACTAATTCGTATAACTGCATCGAGAAAATCTTTCTATCCACAGTGCTTTCCAATCAACATAATGTATTTATAGTGCATTAGCACATGCTTTTGAATACTGCTGATAGTCGACCAACGTATATAATCCTTAAAAGGAGTTGAAATAATATTGCAGAGAAATTACTACAAAGATGTTCTCGTAAACGTTGAAAGTACTGCCACTGGCACAGCACGATAACTAGGCCTCGCTTGCGTAACCAGATTTTTATGCTGTTGCTGAAAGTGAATAGATTTTTAAGTAAAAGCTATTATTAATATATCATGTGGGTGTGTGTTGCGATATTTTACTTGCGCTGCAAGTTGATCATGATAATGATAAAATAAAAACAGATTCCATGACGTAGGAAAGGTAAAATTTGTTATATACAAAATAGTCATAATAGGACCTTTTCTATCACATTTATAATAAGTAAATAAGTATAGGGAAAAGGTGGAAAAACTAGGTTGAAAAACAGTAATGTTTCGCCTACCTGAATCGCAACATGGAAATACTGGACAAGTAAAAAGGAATCCAAAAAATTGGGAGCGTTTAAGAAAAAATGTAACATTATATAGTTTTATGGAGCCTTTATATTAGACGTGATGGAACATGTTAGAAGCTTAGAAGAGTTTTATCTTGAGCACGACCCTATTCGTTTACAGTTAGAGGTGATACAATTTGACATTGTTCAGCAAAGTGAATGGTACACCAACTTTCACCTTTTCCTAACTCGTTATATGTCGTGGGCAATATGGGAAGAGCAGAAGCAGACAGACCAACGAGTAAGTTTTTGCTTTGAAGTTACTCAAAGGCTATGGCTGGTGAATCTGTATTTCACAGAAACTCGTACAACAACTTGAAATGTGCTTTCTTATTATTAAGCGAATGAATGAATGAACATTCATCCTTAAAACACCCCTTAGGTTCAGAAAGTCGTAGTTAAAGTATAGATATTTTGTACAAGTGTACTCAATTTTTTCTCTTTCTCACTTCCACTTCTGGTGAAATCCACGGAAAGGAACGGAGTAATGTGATAAAAAGTTATGGTGACTTTCTTTGGATGTCTCAATCATTCATGTCTTATTGATTGTGGTCGTGAACAGAAGAGAGAATAATGCTCGCTTTCTCTTTGAAAAACATCCTCACGACAAATGAAGGCAGGGTTTTGTAGAAAAAAGGAGTTGGTCTGGTGACTTGTCTGTAATTCATTCTGCATTCGTTCTTGTTGTACATTACGGTTTCATGAGTCTCATCTTTCAAAATTGGATTGACATATTAATTATAATAGGGATTTGCGTCACGACTAAAAATATGTCACTACACTAGTCCTCAAAATAGCAAATTTAATGATTGGGCAATGTCACAAATTTGTCAAACAAACATCACACATTTTTTACCCCTACTGCCTTTTTTACTTTTAGCTGTGTAGCTTAATGTGCTGTAATACAATAGACAGTAAGAAAAACCTGGATTTATTTCTGCTCTTTAAACATTAATTTTTATTTTCATTTAAATTTGTGATTTAGTAAACTATTCATAAAATAAGTTTGCAAGCAAACAAAATGTGTCCAAGCCATATTAACCAAACAAAATTTGAAAGTTGGAATTACTCTAAAGATGGCCATGAAACTTCTGAAACAATGGCCAAGTTGTCACCGTCTTCTCCAGGGATGTATTCAAAGACCCATAGTAAATTCGTAGCAACAACTGTGGAAGTAAAAATTAGTTCATTATTATTTACTCGGAATATCATTTTACGAATGCCTACTTCAATTCTGTCTAAATAAAAATGAGTCACGTACGGATCTCGCCCTCGTTGAGTGTTTCCGTGAGTTCTGGGCAGTATCCCCTGCAAGTTTCTCGTGGGCTCATACGAATATTATTGAATCCTCGTATTTGATATAACATTATCAAACTGTCGCTTGCCTCAATCTTTTTATAAACTCTTCCTCGAAAGTCGGAGGACATGAGGACCCAGTTAGAACCCGTGAAATCTAATGAGTTCGAGATGAAATACGGTCGTTTATAAAATTGTCTGGTGGCTTTTGCACTCTCCTTCTGACAATTCTCCCAATGAAGAAACCACTGCGTTGTGTGAGGATTATACAATTTCCTCATTACTTTCCCAATGTCTCCATAAGAAACCCTGAGATTAGTCTGAATGTTGCAGACGCGGTGATTATGGTGGATGTACATTTCGGTAATGTTATCAAACCAGAATTGGTCCGTTTGCATGACGTGCCATTCGTCCATCGCATCGGTGACAATGAATGGTCTTTCTCTTTTAATGAACTGCTCGATAACAGCAGCTTGGCTAATATTTCCAACACGTTCAATTCCTTCCAGTGTTTCACATAACTGGAAGAGAAAGTTTTTTTGTTTCATTTCTACAATCTTTGTTATCGTGGTACAAAAAATTACTTTTAGTTACTCACGTTGCAATCATCCACGTTCAGATTTGGCGTTTCGAAAAACGGGTTTCGTACCAAACACCGACTATAATACATATCTGTCCAGTCCCAGTATGGCAAGATCTGCGATTTAAAAAAATACCAGGTAAAGTTAGTAATAAAAGGAAAATATCTTTCTAGATTTGGACTTTACCTTGTCGTTTATTTTTTACCTTGATTAATGCAATACGAGCAATTGCCAAAGCATGAAACCGCACTCCTTTCAGTTCCTCTTCGTAAAAGTTGACCGCGATAATTCCTGCAACAATGACCACTGTAACGTACAAAAGGGTCCTTTTCCAAGTAGACCCTTCTTTGCTTTTGGTCGTACGACGACTTCGGCATTTTCCAGCCGGACCATTTTTGCCAATGTCTTCAAAGTCGGAGTTTTTAATGGGAGATGAAGGACCAACTTGGCCAGGAAACCCCAACGGTGCAAATATTTCACGAATTTCTTCTTTGCTCAAACCTCTCTTCCGACAGTCCTCCAAAATTGCTAAAATTTCAGCCTCAATCTCTTCGACAGTTTGAGACTTTTCCCCTACACTCATCATTTTGATTTACAGTTTTTGTCGCCCAAATAAAAATAATTCAATTTAATTCTCTCATTAAAAGTTGAGGGAAAGAGAGAGGATGAAACTGAACACCACTATCCGTTGGAATAAATGGACAGATGCTAGGAAAAGAACATGACTAGGCTATGCAGCTTTAAGGAAATGCTGGATAACAAAAAATCAATATTTTTGTACATCCATAGTTGTACTTGTACTACAGATTTATACACTATACTTCATGAGATGTTCATTTTTAAGTAAGCAGATAGTTCGAGTATTAGTTCTCAATCAAAAATTAATATTTTGAACTACTCACTTTATCTTTTACCAATAAGGCTTGAATACGACTAGATATATCAATTTATTCTGAAAACCCCAACGATTTAGCATGTTATTAAAGTATTGCAGATATATGTATAACAATATCAGTTTTGGAGCAAATATAAACTTATGCAGAACTATTATTTAATTTAAGTATAGAAGGAATTATTTTCACTTTGAACTGGCTTTTAGCATTGCAGAGAAAGCACCATCTTCGTTGTCCATCAATACTTGTGGACGATCAAATTCCTATACAAAAAGTAAATGTTACAGAATAAAAAGCAGTTTTATTTTTATATTTTTTAAAGCTGTTTCTTTAAATAACGTACCAAAACTTTTCCAGCCTCCAAAACCATAATTCTATCATTATCAATAACGGTTTGCAACCTATGCGCGATCACAAGAATTGTGCAGTCTGAAAATTTTGCTTGAATTGTCTTCTGCACCAGTTCATCGGTTCTTTAAAAATAAACAAGTTGAATAATACATAAATAATATGAGGTGAATCAAATAGTGCGTTCATATGTAATTTTAGTAACTAGTTACGCTGGATCGACGTTCGCTGTGGCTTCGTCAAGGACAATAATTCTGTTCTTGCGGAGTATAGCACGGGCTAAACAAACCAGTTGCCTCTGACCTGTGCTGAAATTTGAACCTCCATCAGCGACTTGATAGTCAAGTTTAGGTACTGCGTGGTGCAAATCCACTTCCTGCAAAACCCGGTACAATTCGTCGTCAGAAAATTCCTCAAATGGGTCCAAATTGTAACGGAGTGTTCCAGTAAACAAGACAGGATCTTGTGGAATGATTGACATTTTGGAGCGAAGAGTGTGAAGACCAATGTCTTTAATGTCAACATCATCAATTATGATCTCTCCGTGACAGAGTTCTGTTAGTCGGAACAAGGCAGTAATGAGCGAACTTTTCCCAGCTCCAGTTCTTCCAACAATTCCAACCTTTTCTTTAGAATCCAGAAAAAATGTCACATTCTTGAGGACTGCATTCTCTTGTAGTTCGTCATATGCCAATGAGACCGAGTTGAAACTGATTTTTCCCTCCTTCGGCCATGATTCTTTCAGATTGTCATCTGAAGTAGAATTTTAAACATAATTTGGAGGTTTCTCAACAACGCTTTATTACAAATAAAGTAAACCTTTTAAAACAACAAACCATTATCGGCTTCAAGTTCTGCCTCAGGTTTCAAATTGCAATATTCAAAGGCTCGTTCCACAGATGTCATGTAATTCTCGGTTTCTGCCGATTGTCTAATTCCTATATGTGCATATAATGCGTGAAAATAATTTAGAAACTTTCCCCCGGTTGGTTGAAAATTGTAAGAAAATAATAACGCTTTATTTGAGTATACTTACCCCATTGGAGGGCTCCAGTTAATCCTAAAATTGAGGTAATTGCTACTCCGACATTACCACCCGCGGAAGCTTTAAAATAAGGTGCAACAAATGAGTTCTATGTTCCATTTTACATAGCAATACATCACATCTTAATTGTAAATGTTGTTATTTAGTTGCGATCTTGCGATTTGTGATTGGCGTACATGTAGTGAGTAGAAGGAAACCGAATGTCACAATTGCGAGAAACGCATTAGAAAACATTTCTAACCAGATAGCAAAGCACCGCCCAGTGATAAACATTAAATAATACGCTGATGTGTGAATGTCCTATTAAAGAAAATAATGTTGGTAACGTCTGTCAAACAATAAAAAGTAAAAATGGTTGCGTATGTACCTGAATTCTTTCAAATTGATCTAGAACTCGATCGTCAGCTTTCAGAGAGCGTATAGTTATTAGTCCCTGAACGGTAGTTGTGACATGAGTGAACATAGGAGATTTTGCTGTTGACAAAAACATATTCCCAGTGAAACAAATTAAAACTATTTTTTGTAATTGATTATTCCGCAATAATTCACGTACCTACGGATTCTATTCGTTTTAAATCTCGGGCAGTTGCAAGGTAAAACCTCCTTAGACTCCACAAGGAAAGAAGTAGAAGCACTGCAGGTACTGCTACATAATAATTAGCAATTATGTTAAGGACTAACATTCCCAAAAGTGATAGATACACCGTGACAAAATCATAAAATGCAAGTGGTAACTGCTCATCAATATGATTTAAGTCCTTTGTGAAGCGATTCATGATTCTACCACTTGGGTTGTCATCAAAAAATTTAACAGTAGCTCTTACAACACTGCCAAACATCCGGTGATGGAGATTAATACTGATTTTCATACAGTATCGGAAAAAAGAAATTGATCTCAGAATATTGATAAGTACAAATGCAACCATCATTCCACAATACACGTTTCCATAAAACTTTTGGTCAGTTGTGTCCACCAGTGAAATGAATGATTTTAGTATTCCCAAAAGGTTTTCGTCTGATTCAGTCCCAGAGCTTTTTTCCATAGTTGACGAATGTTTGCTTGAATTCTTTTGATCATTTGTAAGGGTGTTGGTCCAAAGAGAAATCCAATAATCAACTCCGTTTGTCAAAGCCTGTGTTGCCAAAAATGCAAACACGAGAAAAATGATTGTCAAGATAGACCCTCCGGACTTAAAGTAACGGAAATATGTCTTGAATCCGATCGATCCAGTGTGTTTTGTTTCTTCTTTTCATTTTCCTTAAAACCGGACTCTGGCTTAAGAGCCTATTACGTTCACCCTCGCCCCTCTCTGTAGGTGTGCCGCTTCTGCTTCTACTCATACTACGATTGTCATCCCTTTGCTTATCTTCTTCTCTGGTTGCGTGAGGGTCTTCGTTTTCGTTAACGAAGTCTTCCTTCAGATTACTATTCAAATGTTCTGTGCTAATTAAACTTGTAAAGTCTATACCACTTTGGACGAGTTCTTTGTAGGTGCCCTGCGCCCATAGCCCACCCTCTCTGCTCAGCACTATGATGTGGTCTGCTAGTGGTAAATACTGAAGTTGGTGTGTGACCAATATTGTCAATTTCCCCTTAAGGTATTCTTTTATACATTCATGAAATAATTGCTTGCTAACTCGAGTGTCTACAGCGGATAGTGGGTCATCCAGCAAATAAATATCTGCTGCATGGTATAACGATCGTGCCAAGTTGACTCTTGCTTTTTGGCCACCACTGAGCGCCACTCCGCGTTCTCCGACCAATGCCAAATCTCCATCAGGAAATTGTTTCAAATCGTCGAGTAAGCAACTCATTCGTATAACTTTTGAATATCTCTCCTTATCCATGTGGAGACCGAATAAAATATTTTGCCGCAACGTTGCAGGAAAGATCCACGCTTCCTGTGAAGCGTAAGAGAGACGGCCTTGTACAAGACATCTGCCGCCGTTCGGTGTCATGAATGGGAGCTCCGAAAGAATGGCGTTCAGAAATGATGACTGGTGATTATTTTTTTTAAATCGATTTGGATTATGTTAAACGTATGGCAGAAAATATTGTAAAAGGAGAAAGCACTACAAATGATTTGATTATATACCTTCCCACACCCGACATGACCAACAACCATCACTAATTGATTTCCCTTTAATTCTACTGTAAGATCCTTGAGAACCGGAGGTCGATCCTCCGACCAACTAAAAATAAACACCACATTAGATTTTATATTTCATTTGTCGACTGATCTTGGACTTTTGACGCCAAAAATGCTAACAGCTTAATTTGGAATAATTTGCTACCTCGCTGTGTAATTGTCCATTAAAATGCATGGTTCATTACTGCTACCAAAATGTCGGTGTTGAGCATTTGTCTCAATTCTCTGTATAGCTTCTGTCGATTTTGTGTCATCTTCCTTTGTAATATCTCTCGTGAAGTCAACATCTCTCTCACACACGTATAAACTGTTGTCCTTTGACAGTAGAAAACTCTGAACCAAATATTAAACGTAAGACAGTAAGGCACTTCAATGTCTTTTCAATGTCTCTTCAATGTCAATGTCACTTGAATGTCGTTTGATAATTACCTCTATTCGGTTGAGTGACGCTAGGAGCTCTCCTAGTTGCGAGGCTGCATTAGGAAATCTATTCATAACTGCTTGAAGAATTATGTTGAAAACGGAAACACTGAAGAATGCTTTGTCGGCAGTGAGAGTGTTTCCTAATGCGACATACAAGATAAGCGCACAAAAGGGAATGAGTTTTGACGAAATGGAATGTAGGGACACGTACATTCCTCTTAGGTACAAATGTCGGCGAATGAATTTAATTTCTGCCCGCCTCAATTTTGAAACAACAACAGCAAAGGGCTTCTCCCAAGCATACATTTTTATAAGCCGAATTCCTCCAATGATTTCGTTCAGAAATCTGCCTCGTTCGTCGGTTCGCTTTGATATGCGCGTTCTAAAGTACATCGAAAATCGACCTACTAAAACTAGAATAGGAAGAATTATCAGGATACAGCCCATTCCCCCAAATGCAGCGATTCCTAGCTCATTCCACAAGAGATATGTGAAAATCACTAACTGCGCAGGTGCAATCCAGAACGAAGATAGTAAATTCATTCCCTATAAACAATGTATAAATTCATTGTGACCTCAGAAATGGTTTCTAAACGTGGTTAAATCTGGTTTAAATGCGATATTTAAATACAAGTATTCTCACTCAACCTGATCTAGACGGTTC
>VYYJ01001245.1:0-33856 GCA_021029165.1 Cyphoderus albinus | reverse complement strand
TTTAGTGTACGACAAAATGTTTAGCCCGAATTTAAGCACAAGTTACATAGATTGAAATGAATTTGTTAAATGTTTTTATAGCTGATAAAAATTGTGGAGACTCCAATGAGATACAAAAGCAAAACCATTTTAGTGTACTACATTCTACATTATTACAGTATAAAAGTGGGTCTTTCTGCGTGGCTTATTTAATGTAACCGGACAATTTTGCAGTCTGCCTCTGTCATACACAGTAGCTTCTTCTCTGATAGAGATCTTCCTTTCTTTCACGCTCGCTCTGTAAATCATAAACACATTTCCGATGTACAATGACAAATAAAAAGTGCGTGGTTCTTACTATCCCCGGTGGTTGTCTTACTTTAAATCGAGTGAGTCCTGAGCTTGAGCATAAAACAAAAGCGTTTTACTGCAGAAGGAGTAGTTAGAGGAAGAAGCAAACAATAAACTGGCAGCATTATAAACAGGGTGTAACAGTTTGCAGTAACAATTTCCGGTGAAGTTTATGTAGTCATTACGTTTTACTTTTAGAGTAGGTATACGATAGAGCCTAATTTAGGTCCATGTTTCCTTCAAAACTTACGACGGTTTTTGATGGCCATAGAAGAAAGATAAAAAAGGAACGCAATGAGTGCATGCACAAATATTCTAGGATCGTAAATCGGGGAGGTTTCCTCGTAACATTTATATTTTAATATTAAAAGTAGTCCTTCTGGTTCACTAAAATTAGCATTTTTTGCGTGCCACATTCAAATAATTTCCACAGCACTATTTTTAGCTTGATTTCCTTCTTGATAGGATCATATAATGAGCAATCCTATTTAGTGGTTCGCAAAAATTGCGCCAGTGTAAAACAGATAGGAAAGGAAAAGTAGAATTCACAAGTTGTTATTGTTTGTAAATATGGTTTCCTTTCTACATAACGATATAAAAATAAAATGCTGTTCCGGAAATGTACTTATGTTATGTACAACAATGTGTGTAAATAATGTTAATTCATGCAGTATATCGGCAGTTTTTCATGTAGAATTTGGGCTAGCATAATGTAAACTATGTAGATAGGTTTTGTAGAGTTATGTAATTTAGAAATTGAAATTTTGCTGGAGCGGGACCACAAGAGGAATGACTTTTGCTAGCCGCCACAACCTGTCGCAATCACACCACAGTAAAACACTATTAAACCACAAAAGAAAGTCATGAGTTATACCAGATCTTCAAAGGAAATCTAAAGTTGTAACGAAAAGAAAACAAAGAACACTACGTCAATGTCAAGAATTACTAGCCGCAATAGTCCGAGGCCAAGGCTATATGTTTAAAGTAAACAATGTGTGGGAAACGCTGTGTCAGACATCTCAGTTTCTGAAATTTCTTCTTTGGCAGCTAGTGGACTGGCGATTGCTTTCATGTTACAAGGACAAGAAAGTAGTATGCTTCAAAAAACGGTTGACTTTGTTAAACGTTCTGACCAATGCTAGTGCTGGTGCTACATGCGTAAGCATAGGTAATAAACTCTACTGAGAAACCGCAAAAACAACAATCATGCGGACTTTTCAACCACGTGCAAAAACAAATTGGATTTTGCTACAAATCACCGCATCATAATTTTCATTGTATTATCTTGAAAGTCTGACATTACAATTCAATTAGTAGTTCAAAATTAGGACATAGTTATATTACGTGCCACTTCTTACATGGGAGTCGATATTATTCTAATTTTAAAATTAATTGAAAAGTTCTGTGCATATTATAAATTGGTGAAACAATAATTTTACTTACGTGTATTGTAAAACAACGTGAGGTAGTGATGATCTAACCTTAACGTTTCAGGGCACATGCAATCTCGTCAAACAAGTTAACATTGTGTTAACATATTACTAGTATATGGAAAGTTGTACAACTTTCACAATTCCAAAAAGATTCATGATTCATTTAGAGTAAATAAAGAAAGCATAAGCATAGTGGGTCAGGTCCGTAATGGAAAGAGGACACTTAAAAATACGAAGGAAGACTTTCAGACCAAATGCAACTGTCCATTAAACATGCCATGCCATGCCCGAGATTTAGTACTGAAGTGTGCACATATTGTAATTTCGCATAAATTTTAAATGATTAACATGATGAATGGCTTGGAAGTCTAATTTTGTTGCCTCAAACGAAACAACCTTGAGATGTAGCTTTGCAAGGTGGAATACAGTTTATGGAATCGTGTGTACTAAATTATGGTGCCCAGTTTAATATGCGTTTATTATTCCATAAAGTACAGAACATGATTAGTACCTTCGTAGAGAACCTTTTATTAAGTATGGCAATTTGTTTTACGCGGATTGCACAGTCTCGAGTACAAAGTAGCAGCATATTGGCATGAAAGAAACGTTACCGAAGTAAACGTTTCATCCAAGCCGCTAGACTCCCTTTACGATGTTTGCAATTGAGTCCTGGTGTTTTAATGCTATAGCATATTCTGTATCCCCAACCTTCACTTTTATTCTTCAACATAGCACAACGTACCTATGAACTTGCATTTTACTAACTGCAAAAATATTCCTTGAGCCTCAAGTTTTGGAGAAATAAACTTTAAATATAAGGATTCACCTACATACTTAACGATGTAACTAGAAAATACCGACACTGCCACATGTTTAAGAAAATGAACTTTCGAAACTGCCATCCCATTGGATATGAAGTAATAGAAATCCATTTCCAATCTCTGGTCTCTTTACAAGTGCTTTGAAGTCCACCGACGAAAGTGAAATTGCTTTTAACATTATGAATTCCGTCTCAATCGTTCCCACGAATCAGAGATTTTCAGCACAGGAAATTGTTTTAGGTTATGTAGGTTTATTATATTGCAGTATTATTATTTTATTGCCATTAAGTTTAGGTTAAATCAATACATCTCTTTAAAACGGAGCAATCGATGGCGACAGCTGCTTCTCATCAGCCACATCCGTTCTAATACTTCTAATGTCTATTGCCCTAGGTCTCAGAAATTCATGAACTCATTTGGATGTCAGGTTTGTTTCAATTTGAAGTCCTTCAATTTATACTCTATCACCAAAATCGAAATCCAGTTGACGTTACTTTTTATAATAGGATTTGCTGTAGACCTTGCAAGTAAACCTAATCTCTGCAGAGCATTTTCTTTTTTGCAGCCTTTCTGCTTGTCAGTATGGAAAACACACAAAGTTGGACATTTGTGTATAAGCAAATGGATAGCGCTTTTCTGCAGGCATCAGAAAAATCGTTTGAGAAATGTACTCAGACTCTGAGTGGTATCGAAACAGGGAATTGGAGAGTGAGAGAGAAAGTATAGAATCGATTAAACGAAAGAAAGCATCCTATAAAAAGTAGTATAAAAGCTCCCAATGTGTATGAAACATGTGGAAGTAAGTTCACGTCATGCACTCTTTTTCCTAATATTTATGTTAACTGACAGAAAAGCCGGAATAGTCAACAGTGGTGTCTTTCTTTTTCTCCGGACTATTTTTTCCTTTTCTTTATGTCGAGAAGAGGATGGTTTGGTGACGAGCGGTGTGTAAAATGTAGTAGTCAAATCCACTTACTCTTTTCTAACTAGTACAACAAAAACACATTCAGGCATTCATGCTTTGATATGATTCAAATTCATGGTCGTGTGTGATCCTATCATTTCGCTACGCTAGCTTTCACATTTCCTCCATTTGGCTATTGGTGTTTGTACCAAGAGGTTTTTTTTTCAAGATATCGTAACACGAAGAATAAATGAAACGGCAGATGGATTTTCTTTCTCCTTGTTGATGCATCTTCAAAAAGGGGCATTTACTTCTACCACAGTATCATACTCGACTTGGATTTTCTCGTGATACTAAACTCCGCACATTGAACAAAATAAATTGTATTCATTGCAAGTTGGAAATCATGGAGCTCGTTAGAATGGCTACACAGTAATAATAGTGAATGTGTTTTAATGTCTCTTGCTTTAGTGCTTACATGGATCTGAATTAAATTACAATCTACATGAATTATGTTATATCAAGCAGCAGACCAGGCAATAAGATACATAGCAAAAAATATAAAGATGGCAAGAAAAACACGGTAGATTGAACTTGACATAACTATTACTCGTGGGGTAGAGTAGTGTGTGCGTAGTGCCATCCTTCAGTGCCTAATTGTAGGCAGACATTATTATTATAAAAACGACAGATGTAATAATCATGTAAACTAGTATGCATCTGCATTTTAAGTTGTTCAGGGAGTTAGTGAAACATTTAATTTCTCCCATTTCCAAATCTAAAACTTGGAAACACAAGAACTGAAGATAAAAAATATTTATTATTCATTTAATACGCAAGACATTTTTATGAATTTAGAAAATCGATTTGGGTATTTTTATAGCACACATTGGGTTAATCTTGCATGTGCACCTATCATATTTGCGCCATATTATTATTGTTGTATTATAAATTATGCGAATTTCTACATGTTGTCTAAAATAATAATCAGGGATTTTCGAATTATACAATTGCACGGCACATTAAATCATCATGATTGCAAAAAAAAATCTCTAATTTTTACTCTTTAGGATTCAAGGGTAGTACAAACCTTTGTGACTTCTAGCTCTCGAAGCTTTCATTATTTTCTCAGCATGACTCACAAACTGCATCCCATCGCACTGAATGAAATTGAAAACAGTAGAGAGGAAAAGATCCACTACTATTCTTCTCTTGTAAAAACGAAAATCAATTTACTTAAGGAGGATACAAAGCCCTTCTATAAAAATAATCCAATGGTACCCAAAACCAGTTTTATCCTTCCAAGATAGTGATAATGCCATTACTGTCTCTTCAATATCTCTGTATATGTACGTATTCCAGCAACGACTTGTGCCACTATTGACTTAACCCCCAGTTTTTCTACACAATCCCTAGCCACTCTTATAAAAAATAATCTAATCCGATCCATTCAAACGGGGTGAGGCAAAGGAGAAAACTCATCATCTAGGGGTGGGTAGATGATAGAGTGAAAGCAGGGAAGGATTTGAAGTTGCCATTTTTAATACACCCGAAAGCTATAAAATCATTGTCATGAAGGATTTCAAGCGTCATCATTTTTGTCATCGTCAATTTTAATAGGATATCCTTTTTAAATGTGAAAACTCGTGGAAGGATTGGTTTACTTTACTAGAATGTTTTCTCTTCGTCTTATTCTCGCGTGTGGGATGGTATTGAATATGAGAAACACAAATTTAGTCAGCAATTCATTCATTTCACTTACGGCTTCACTCCAACACACTTGTTAAGCCGTTATTCACCTTGTTTATACAAAAACATGGATAACAAAATTATTAACTGGAGAAGTGAAATTCATCCTTATACGAATATAATAGCTAAAACCAGAAATAAAGTTTTGAAAATTAGTATCAACAAAATTTAACTCACCCTTTTATTCAATACAATTGGTGTTATTGGCATGTTAGAATTGGCTCGAATTGGTTGACAATAATTGATTCGCACACGGACAATGCTCACTGTGATATTGGTTTATTCTCTTCGATTTCATCGATCAGCAGCTAATTGAAAAACAGGCTACATTTTGCATTGACTGGGCTGATGTTTTCCAATTTTAATTGAAGAGTAGTTTAGATAGACAGCGAATGAAATTTTATATCTACAAGATCTGTTACGTTTGTGGATTTTTCCTAACTTGAGGTTATTCTGCCTTTTTGAAACGCTTTAACATATGTACATACATATGTTTCTAAGTTAAAGAAATTTGTACCGGAGCATGACTTATTTACACTGATATAAAACCTAAATCAAACTTTTAAGTATATTAAAGTAATAATAAAAAATATATTTGAAGAACACCACAGGAGAAACTTTTTTATGGGAAGTCATAATGGTTCACTTTAATGTTTACCCTTTTGCTGCAAGGCCGTTTTCGTTCTTCTCTGACAAAATACCTTCTAAGGTAAATTATAAATCAATATTTTTTCTTTCTTCCGTAATAGTGAAGTAAACATTATTAAAACGCCAACTTTTTCTCTTTAATTGGCGATTCCTATTCTAACATTGACAGCTACAATTCAGTTTTATATTGAAAACAATAATAAGAGTTCTCAGTCTTTCCTTCCGTCTTGCGTAGCTTCAGTTTCAATGGTCACATACAAATAAAACATAGAATAGCCACGGCGCAAGGATTTATATCTAAATTTTTTATTATGCTTCAATCCTTAAAAGGTATTTCAGATTTTATACGCGGGATTACGTCGGGTGAAAGAAATTTAAAGTCAAGAAGATGAGTAAAATAAAATTTATACACGACACAATGAGATATGGTGAATGCAGGTTTGGTTTAATAGCATTTCCGTCTACACCAACGGACATCCTGCAACTCTAACGATGAAAAACATTTATGTACAAGAAACATATAATGCTTCAATAATAAAACATCCTAAGGAAAATCATTGTTGGGGAAAATATATTTTAGCATTGTCTTTACATTGAGACTGCGTAATGTACTTATGTAAATCATACACAGGTTACCCGTGTGTGCCGCTTTCTCCCATTTTTCTGCTTATTATAAGTGAAAATTGATAGGTGGTACGAAATATAAAAAAATCAACACAAACGCGAAGGAAATAGAAGCTCACATTACGTCTTGAGTATTTTACACGCTGAGCTCAAGGCTATGTAAACAAGTGAAATTTCATTGCTCCAAAGTATATCCAAGAAGTATCTTGGAGAAAAGATATATGAAGAATACGTAATCGTTTTTGACCAGGTTCTACATATAAAGACATGCACCCTCGTGTTTCCTTATTATACTGGACAGAAAATGGAGGTACTTGTGTATTTAATTAAGTAACACATCCTGTCTTACGGTTTAAGACGGAGGTTGCAACTAAGGGCAATGTCTGGTTACATATATTTCTATGCAGGTTTGCACATACAAAGGGAAGAAACTATGGCAGAAGGCGCATTAAAAATTCAACTGCGAAAGACCCTTCGGTCGCTCTCCCAATTTAATCCTTGGACTGCTTTGTTTCATCTATGCCCCGTGCAGATGCATAAAGCCATAGACTGCATATGCTTCCAAAGTTTTATACAAGTAATGTCTTTCTACATATTTATTACATTATTACCTAAAACACTCTCATACCTGAAAAAGAACCGTGCTCTGCTTTTCCTGTTTTAGCTTGTAAAAATTTTCTTGTGTTCCTCTGTTTTTCTCATTTAGCCAACTTGGTCGTTTTTGTTTAGTTTTTGCTCATCTTCACTTGGCTGTTTCTCATTTATATAGGAATTCATGCTGTTAGTGTAATACAAAAGTTTTCCCATACTCTGCATAGGTTAGCCTTCAGCGGATAAACTGGTAGAATGCTGAATTTTGTAGCGTCTGTTTTTTCTTCATCTTTCTTTAGCCGTTTTTCCTTGGAGTTAGTTTCACTACTAGAGTTTCACCATTCATTCATTTTCCTCTTTTTCTTCGCTACTCCTTGGAAATTCTGTCTTCTTAAGAATTCTCGAGCTAATCCTTAAGAGCCATAGAAGATAATGCGACTGCTACTCATTCATTGATGTCATTTCCGTTGTACACAGTAGTACATGGATTTTAAAACTAAAGGCAATAAGGCAATATCATCACGAGTGCAGCATCTGGAATACGCTGGACCGTTTGTTTGCTGTTGACTTTTTACATCCTACAGCAGAATTTTATTTCCCTCTCGTTCCTTTAAAGTGTGTTAGATGGGTTTGTAATTGTGCGACAGGCTAAGATGCAGTGTATAGGACACAAGCGCTGGAAAATAGTAATGCAAAAAGCAAGTTTAATGTCATATTGGGAGTGGTAATAATAGTTATTCAAGTTTGTATACTCGCCGCTATTACAATAGATTCTTGTTAGGAGAAAGGCAAGCGCTGTAGTACCAAACAGTACACAAACACTTTGATATACTGGTGCACGAAAATGAGTCTGTCTAAATAATGCATATACTTTCATGTTATTTTAGCGGATAGGTGGAGGCTTGGTAAGTACGTCGGCACTGCTATTCTCTTTATATTGTAATAAAACATACTTTTTCCGCAGATACTCTTGTGGTTTGGCTTATGCTCTTCGTTTGTTCTTTTTGTAGTCTTACGAGAAAGTCTAAAAATTTACAAAGAGAAATCAGAAAGAACCGGGCTTGATTACCTTTTTAGATATTAGATTGGAACACGGCTCCTTCGTTGGTTGTTTATATTGCCAGGAAAATCCTCTGGGATTTTACGCCGGAGTGAAAGTAACAAACTAGACGAAGAAACATCAGCATTGGACATAAACCTATCGGTGTTATAAGCTGTTCCTAACTATCATTGTAGCACACGTTGAGAAAAGTGGAAGTGACTGGGGCTGGTAAAAGGAAAACTTCTATCCTCTAGAAGAGGAGTATTACTCTTTTTGGCACAGTGATCTAATGTAAGACCACTGAAACAGTCTGCAAGCTGTAACAATAATAATATTAATGTTATGTTATGCGTTTTGCTTGTAGTTTCTCAATGGCGTTATATCGGTGTTGTGTTATTGCAGGAGAAGCGCACGGAAAAATATATTTAAACCTCCTACAACATTTGTAAGACCATTACTCTTACTGGAATGACCAATCTAATAGCGTGTAATTGAATTACACCCAATTTTTCACATACCGTTGGAACCTGCTGGCTTCTCCTTTCTTCGTCTTCATCAGCGCTTTCATTGAGCTACGCGAGTTTCATTGCCTTTATTTTGTATAGACAGATGAAACACGCTTTTTTTCGCGGTTGCTTGTCGTATTTTTCGGTTTTATTGGTGGTGATGCAAAAGGGGGCGAAAATCTTGAAAGCATGAAATACAAAAAAGAGCCTTGAGTGCACACAGTAGTAAAAGCAGCAAAGGCAGTGCGGTGGGAAAATCAAGGAGATTAACGATCTGCATACAAATGGAGATTTACTAGGAAGGCATTTTCTAACTCCCTCCATCCGCAGAAACTACATGACCACAGTCGGTGATGGGAAGGAAAAATCAAGAAATGCTGCTTTTCTTCAAATCGATGGGAAGAAAAATGAAAAAGATTTCTTTTAAGAGAGCATCCTGCATTGATTTCACAATTTTGAGTTGCCATATCCTTTGATTTTTCCGCTAAAACTGGTAGAAAGTCGAAAAGAAAGAAGAGTCGTAAAAAGAAAAGTGACGTCTCATGTTTTACCACAGCAAATCGTTACTTGTGCCATACGCTTAATGTTCGTTTCGTCTTTCTCTTTTATCTTACAGAGGAAAAGTGAAATAGGGTGAAAGGGCCAGATAAGATAAGGTGAAACAGATGAAACGTACATGGAGCATTTTCATTAGCAAGAATGAAACGATGAGAAAAGTAGACTGGCTCAACTCTGACTGCAAAATTGGGCATTCTTCATTTCTGTCTTTTGTGAAAATGTACACTGCTTTTTTAGAACTTAGAACACGAGATGGTTCGTTATGTTATTATTGTATTATATGAGAACCACACTACAGTCTATCATTTGGTTTCGAATGAATGATACCTTCTCACATTACACAGAGTGAAAGCATCAAAATGCAAAAAAGCAAGCCAACTACAATGATTCGTACGTAGCGCATGCCACATAAAGATTCCACTGTTCCTATTTATTTGCATTTCCGGCATTTCCTTGTTGAATTTTTATTATATTCTCATGTTTTGGACACATTGTTTGAATTCTATTGTTTCACTCAAAGTGAGTAAAAGTCGCGACATTTTATCTTGTTTGGGTTCTGTACTTGCATTTTTCTTCAGTTGAAGGTCGAAGATTCGCTTCTTATTGTTAAGTTCACTAAATGTCTCTCTTGTCGTACACTTGTCTTTGTTAATGGCATAGTAAATATCTACTTTATTCAAAAACTTTTCATTCGGTCTGATTTTTCCATTCTTCTATTCTAGTTCAGGGATTTTATACTAACGGGAATTCCACAACTAAACAATAAATTTCTTGCATAATTGGGTTAGCAGGCGGGGTGTTTTCTAAATGCGCGTATTTTAGTTCCAACTTTATTAGAACAAGAAATGTTCCTTACAAAAATTGTACTGTGTATTTCTTGTTTACAGGAAAGAGAACAGAAACGTGTATAGAAGTAAATATATAAAATGTGTATTTACAGGGAGGAAATTGTTATGAGGAGAATTTTAAAAAGTCTCTTCGCCTTCTGCTCGAGTTTTTGTGAAATAAATGTCGGAATTCAATTCGATGGTTTGGATTCTTTAAAGTTAAAAAATCATTCGTTTAAAACTATTTTATCATTTACTTCCTGCGTGAATGGGCTTAAAGAAGAAACTATTGTGTGAGCACTGAGAACGTCCCTTTATTTCTGAGAAGTGAAGAAAGACATTTTATTTCTTTGTTGGAGATTTTGCGCATTAACTGTAGTGGGACCACCTAGGGACAGCCACGAAGAAAAAGCCGTTGCTACTCTAATGGTGAATTTTTGGTGATGGCACGATATAAAACGTTGTTGCATCGCCAGTTTCGCCTACTCTTGTTTACTGAAAATATTACGGTGTAATGGCCCTACTTTTCTCTCCACCTGTGTGGCACTGTCCTACAATAATAGTATCGCCATCTGTATCACAGGGTAATAAAACCAGTTGAATACTGTTAAATTATAGTAGCTCAACGTTTCTTCTTGTGCTATTTGCGAAAATTTCCCATTTCTTCTCCCCAGTATAAATTCAGTAGAAGAATGGAAAAGTCAGAAGCATAATAAGTTTACTTTGGCATTATAAGTACCATGTTTACTTCTACTGCTTCCTGATTCCATCACTTCTAACCGTTGTGGTGCCAGTTTTCTGAGAAAAGTATTTGCAGAAAAGTCAGAAACAGTTTTTCTTAAGTAAACACAGATGTGTAGCGTGTAACCCCTCTGTCGGAGTTGGAATACTCCTCTTGTGTTTTATACTTGTAGAATCAATAATAACTCCAATAATATCGCTTAGAGTGATAAACATGATAAGAAAGACAAGAATCTTGAATTGCCTCAAGTTGCGATACGCAGCCGACGAAAGTATGCATGTAGCTGATATCAACAAACCCAATCAAACAGCAACAAGGAACTTTAGCTTTCAAGCAAAAATGATGATAAAAATTATGCTTGTTGCTTCTATACTCCTGCGGAGATCGTGCGGAACGTGTCGTGGCATTTAGGGGTTTTACCGCCGTGCTTATATCTGTATTGTTCCCACTTAATTTTGTTCATTTAAGGGCAGTAATAAAAAGTAGGGTAACGCGAACAATAACTATACGAATACGATCCAAGTGATACTTAAGCACCAAATTATCCGTCTCTTCCATCTGGGAATACAATTTCATAAGTGGTAATAACTGCGACTATGCAATGAAAATGAAGACAATAGGCAGGAGTGATATTCAACTGTTGTCCGTGTAAATCATTCTATCGGAATATGCTGATACTTTGTTAGCTGCTTAAACCAAAGTAAATACGCTACACACTATGCTACTCAAGTTTTTTAATGCTATAGAGGTTATATCATATCAGAGATTTATGTTCAACGTGACTCAACCCTACGAATGCAACGTTTTTGATACTGATTATAACAAGGACGACACCATTATTCTCGGAAATAACTATAAACCATGTGGCATAAAGATAGGATCTAGTGATCAAGATAGTGATTTAGTATTAGTAATAAATTGACTGGAACTTGCCTTATGCACCTTGATTTATAGCCTACCTTAGATTTGCAAATGACATAGGTAATCTCCTTAAACGCTTTCGCCTTCGCCCATTAAAGTTATGTTCATAAACATTTTTCAGCTGCTAGATGTACCATATGAGATTCCTTTCCGATGACCTGGCGTCCTCTTATTCAGCTTGAATACGTGATTCATTAGTGTCAATTACTAGGTTCCTTTTTAACGAAGTTATTTTATTGAACGTGGCTAATGCATTGATGTTTTAAGCCGTATTAAATTAGTAAATAATTCGNATAAAATGACAAAATGTCATTCCAGGTTGTAGAGGTTCTCTTTATATTTTCTCATTAAATAAAATTCCATTTTCAATCTCTGTTTAACTAAGATAATAAATGATAATAAATAAAGGTGCACAAATACACAAGTTTTTGCATTGAAGATGATTGAATGCTTTAAAACTCATTTGAAAGAAGAGCAAATGTGGAAACTGTATTGAAAATCTGACTATGTTTTGAAACCGCAGTCCAGAATATTAAAACTGATTCATTCATCATTCAAGTTTTAAGTAACAATTATCTATTTATTAAGGCATGCAACGCGAGTTATTTTGAATTAAAAGGATTACAAAGTTTTTATTATATGTACATATTATAACTGATCTGAAAAAAGAATTCTACAAGTGGAATTTTGCTGCCTAAATTCCTATATAATCAAAAAAAGTTCTGTATTAAAAGCATTTAAATATTTGTAATTAAAGTCAAAACTCTTTTATGTCAAAAGCACAAAAGGCACACTACGGAGTATGAAATAGTTTAATAGTTAATAGTTGTTTACAGCTACGTATTTATTTCAATTGAAATAAATATCTAAATGAAATACGAAGAAAGACCTGGTTTTTAATAATTGAGGAAACACGAAATTGCATAAGTTTGCAAATATGAAATAGGTTAGTGCACAATAAATCATTATTCGAAAGCAGACTCGCTTTAGAACGATACACAGTTGCTTCGTAGTCTTCTCACAGCAGAGAAACTAAAAAATGACGGTATGTTTCGGGAATGATTGTGACGATCAAGATGATTGAAGTTGCTTTATGGTACTTGGCTGCCTGGCTTTCCACTTTCATTATCATTTTTTAGGTCTTTTCATGAAAAATCTGCGATAGGACACAGAACAAGCATTTTCGTATTTTCCTACACACGCCTTTGAATCGGTTTTAGAAAAGTCAGGACGAGCTGAAGCGACCATCTTTTCCCATTTATTTTTGAAAGGGAGACGGGTAAAAGGCAGATGGGGAAAGAAAGGAGAGATGGGAAAATAGGAAGGAGGATTGGATTCTATTGCTTGCTGTTATTGTGAGAGCACTTACGATCATGTAGAACAGTATATTACAAATCGGTATGTGTACGCTTCTATTTGAGCACGAGCACACGTAGCATTTGAAACGGTTCAGTGGAAGCCTATATAACGCTAAGCATAAAAGGTGAGGGAGTCTTTAGAGGAAGATGCTGGAAGTATACACATAGAATAACATAAAAGGAGAAAGGATGCATGACGGTCTTTATTACATTTTCACCAGAACGCAACGGTGGTAGAATTTCACTTTTCTCTCTTCGTGCTTTTCTCGCTGCTTTCTCTCGGAGATACAGATATTGCAAGCATTTATCACAGGAAGGAAAAGTAATGGGAATGATGGAAGCCAAAGTGAATGACTGAGTGGAGTTGCTGTGTTTTCGTGCTGGTCGCATTATTATTACTATTTTACCGACTGTATAACAACCCTCTTAGTTTTGTCTCGAATTTGTGGGTGGTATAGTCTGAGTCACGATGATAAGTAAAAGGTACGGTCTGATGGTGGTCCGGATGGTTTTTTCTGCTTTTATTATAATAATGACGAGTGAGAAAAATTCTTTCCTATGCAATTTCCAAAATGAATACTCGACTTTAATTTTATAGGAAGATGTGCCTCGTGTATGTGCGGAAGAGTGTCACTTAAAACATAAATTTATACATTTATGCGACTTTCTTTTTCGCTTCTCCTAGCTTTGTCAGTTCCTGTTGGAAATGATCATAATACAATATTGAGGACTGTGAGGTGAAAGCAGCAACGGTTGCTCCTGCAAGGAATTACCGTTTTTTCCGTCAAGGCGTTCACCACTGCCGTGCAAAACGACAACTCAGCTTACTTCATTCATATCATGAGATCTATCCACACATTGAATAGATTCTTTCACTCACTTGTTTTCCAAGCAAGTAGTGGCAGATATGGCGGGTGGCTGGTCTTTGCTCCACCAAAGAAATATGCACTCAGCATTGTAGTGGAAGAAGTAAGCAGAAACAGAGCCATTTAAAGCTGATGGGCTTGGTGAGTGAGTAGGGTTTATACCTATCGATTTTTTCCCACAGCACTTTTCCTCGCTTCCACAGGTTGAGCTTCTTCTCTTCGTTTTATGGTAGATGCGAAGTCGCCTGTGTGCCTACTTCTTTTCTTTCATTACTTGTGTTAAAAACGTGTGTTGCTTGACGCAAATTGTACAGTTGAGCCTTTGCTCCTGTGTGTATAGTATTATTAATATTATGCTACCTTATCAGAACCACGGACGCCACCACTTCCAAGACTGTACAAGATCACTAAACTATGGCGGAAATGTTTTTGCATTTTTATCACAGCGCCTCCTCATACTTTTCACTGTACCGTTTTATTTCTCCTCTCTTCCTCCTGCTCCAGTAAATAGAATGATTTGTCTGCATGTTTCACGTAAACGAATGATAGGTAGAAACAGGTTTTCTCTCTTATCCAATTTTTTTACATCTTTCATAATAGTGAAGCCAAACACAACCTTGTGCTCAATTTCTTTTTTAAAGAAATAAAGAATAGAACGAGTGAAGCTTCTCAATGGCGGAAGGATGTGGTGGAGAAGTCCAACGTTGTTTTAAGTGAAATGGAGGAAGGCAAAGCAGTAGTGAAAGTAGAGGCGGATACAACATACATAAATAAAAGGTACATTGCATTGAATGAAGGTAACTTATTTTCTGGTTGTGAAGTTTGAAACTGTTACTTCGCCTCTCTCCACTCTGCCTATCATCACTTTTACTACTCATGCACCATCTTTACTACCAAATTCTGCCGCACGTATTACCATTGCTATTACTACTTTGTATCAGAAGGGCAGTAAAAATAAAGTAAAACGCACAGCTCCAATTTCTAACATCTATTCAACCGAACCGACTGCACTTAGTTGACTTTGGCATCTTCTTTTACCTGTAAAATCGTGTGGTTCATAAATTCAAGGAAATCCGCTTTTTAAAACCTTTCGTAAGGTACGTCTGATGGCAAATGTACACCTTTGTAAGGTAGGAGAAATGTGAAGCTGCTTGGACATACCGCAATGGTAAAACCAGTTGCCAATTCACAAAAATAAGCGAGAAAATATGGCTTTGTCTTTTTCTTATGTAATACACTTAGCTTTGCAAGAAGGTGACTAGTGAGAAAGACTAATCAAGTTTTTATGATATTCCCCATTGAGGATTTTAGGTGGCAAGAACTTGAGGCTTGGCATTCTCGAATCTACACAAAGAACATTGGAAAAAAGTTTTTATGTACTGGTGCGCCTCCATTGAGTAAGTAATAATCATTTTTCCGTGATGATGGGAAAACGCATCAGTTTTTGCTTGGTAGTCTGCTCCGGCCTGTTCGTCAAGTTGCGGCCATGCCACTCGAATTTGTTCTCCAGGTCTCTCCTCTCCTGCTCTTCGTCGAACTGTGCGCTGCTACTCGAATTGAGTGAATGAATAAATGCTGCACGGCTTTTGTTTTCTCAACCCCATTGGCAACAATGTGATACGTGACTGCGAGACCGAATGTTGTGTTCAACCAGGTGAAATGTAGCTTTCACTGAGGGTCTTTACTTTTTAACCGACTTTAGAGGACAACACTGTTACAGTTATTCACGTATTACATACTTATCTCAAATGTATGTATCTTATTACCATTAAAAACACTGGATAGACATCCAGTAGGCAACTTGACATTTACAGCCAAAGTAAGACGTCGAAAAGTCGCCTCCAGCAGTTGTTATAAATTTTCAGTAATAGCAACTGTATTATGATGATTATTTTCGCGTGGTCAGAGGAACTAGTGGCCGCCAGTACTGGGTTTAATGATTGTATTTAGTTGTAGCGCAGGTGTACAAGACAGGAAAATGGTCTTCTCTTTTTTGAACACTCCTGTTCAAATTTAATTCCGGTTCCAGAAGAATCTCGACTGCAGTGCAGAAATTTCACTGCCCTTACAAATTTTACAGAAACAATGTGTTCAGCAGACGGCTTACGTAAAACGGTTAAACAAATCGGACGACTTTCTCCATCTCACTATCACATGGAAGTGCGTTCAAATATATTGAAACACTGCTACTAGCTGACCGCTTTAGTAAAATGGCGGAATGGAATCACACAATCACATGATGGTGGAACTAGACGGGTATAAAAATGGACAAGAATGGCGTGATAGGTACTTTATTAAATGAATAATTGATTTTTCCACTCGTGCAAGCATCCAACACATTATGTGAAGGAAAATTGAACCTGTAGAATATTACGTTACTCTTTCGAGAACTAAGTTTCGGAGCAGTGTCGCAGTGCCGTTAACAACTTTCTAATAGAATAAAATTGTTCTCGACTTTTCAGAAACGCCTTATTTATGGCTATTATAACGAAAACACATCCACAGCATGCTGCATGGTACCTTTCGAATCTTAGATTGAACAAAATCATTGGCCTTGTTGGAGGATGTGGATGTATGCTTCATGTGGTGTGAATTACTTTCATAAACATTATCACTTCTCTTCCCCTTATTGTACATAGCTACAATAGATAAATTTAGAGTAGTCTCGACGCGATGTATGCATGCGGTCGTTTGAAGAAGAGAAGTCTTGAAGCGCGGCTGATTTTGATAGTACGGAACAGTCGAACGAACCAAATACAGCCGAGTAAATGAATAAGGTAATTTTCGTTTCCTTTACTTCAGGCAGACGTAGGTTTGCAAACGAGACTATTATGTAACACGAGACGTCCAATCAACCAGTTAGTCGAGGTAATTCCCTTTCACTTTCTCTCCCTGGCTTGCCCTGTTGCTAGTTGTGCTTCGGAAAGAGGAAGACAACGAGAAAGTTCGATTGTGAGAAAAGCAATTTATACATGCATTGCATTGTCATGATTGTTTCCACTTTCAAGACGGCCATCATTTTTACTGTACGTTCTGAATGGAACAACAAGAGAAGTGACTGGAAGTGGAGAGTGAGGCGAGCAGAGAATGGAAATAGTAGAACGTGATCATCTTCATCATTTTATGTTGTTTCCTGCATTAGTCCCACTGGTTTTCAACACACGTCTTTCCAGCTCTTGCTGCAGGTTGAGCTTCTCCAACGCTCCACATCCAAGTACATTAGATGGTTTTCGTAGCAGAAACTGAAAAGCGCAAGCAGACGGAGATTTATCATCATTGACTGTCATCATTCGTGTTGTAGTTTTGGAAATCGTTCTTGCTCTACATTCCGGTCTGCCTAGTCATCATGTACTGGCGCTTGCTAATGCCTGCTAATTTACTGGAAAGATTAAAATCGTGGAGACGCGTTGCTCTTATCTGGTAAACTTTGTAGCTTTTATGAAAGGCGGATGAACAATTTTGTACATTGGTGGATTGCATTTGGTGATAATGTAAATTTCTGGAGGTATACAAGCTACAAAGGTTTTCCTACTAGACGAGGAAAACGATTACTGACACAAGTGGTTAATAGAACAATCTGCGCATAGACATGAAATTTTTAACATATTTTTATAATGTGTCATAAAAGGAATCATTCGTCGCGAAAATGATAGTGTATAAATGTCACTGTCGAGTTCAGCACTTTACTTTTCAATATATAAATTGCATCTTCAGTTCATCTTTTATCCCTTTTATGGTTAGACTTTGATTTTCCTCGTCTCCCTTTCTGCAACCATCTAATGCAATAAATTATTTGTAATGAGATTCAATTCAACAAATTATTCACTCGTAGCATTGTCTTCACTCTATTTGCATTGGGAATGTGCATTTTGACTTTCCAATTCTTTCCAAGTGTTTTCTACTTTTGATAAATTAGGCCGTTCCCAAACCACAAGGTGTGTAAATATTGCCAAATCTGACATTTAAAGTGTAATTTTGCCAACTATATCCAATATAAAATAAAAATGAAAGTACAACTTTAGATATTATTGCCTTGTCACATGCCACGGAAGGAAGAGAACGCTTCGTTAGTTTGCTGAATTATTTACAAGAAAAAACACTTTCAATGCAAATTACTAGAAAATGCCGTGAAAATGAAGTAACATGACGTGATATGCTTCATTTCCTAACCTGTTTCCTATTAATAGTGGTTCTTCAGGGTCGTGGTTAAATTTTCTTCTTGCAAATTACACGTAAACAAGAGCTTGTTTACTCATCATTTAATTCTACTATTTCAACGCCAAAAGTGACAAGTTAACTTCAAAGCCTGCCACCATCAAACTGACAATTGAAACCGTCGTGTGTCATAAATAAATATATGTCTGGGAAAACCTCCAGTTCGTTTTACAGCGAAGAAAATTGGTGTAGTAAATATTTAGATGTGTATTTCTCAGTAGCTGTAGACAGGCAATGAATCGCACAACTAATAATAATTGCTGTCGCCGACCATTCTTTCGGCTTAATAATGAAATGATGTTGAATGTGTAGATGACACATCTGCTATCGATTGTCATCCCACGCAAACTTCCAATTCACCTTTCTAACTAGTTCAGAATTGTAATTTAGGACATCGTGTGCCCGGCCAGTCTATTTGAAGGAAATTGATTATTACTTGTCATTAATTTTGCAGCAATGAGCAACAAATGGATTTTCATTATTACAAACAAACACAATGCCACTGACGATTCGGCGATGGTTCATGTTTTCAGCTTATTTGTCACACCACACACTTTTCACTAAATGTACCCACAGTTGTAAATTGTAAAGTATAAAAATAAACTGCTCCGCCCTACAGCTTGACGACATAATGCTAACGCTGCAACCAGCGAAGATCGCGCTTCTTGATATTTATGAAAGTCTTTCGAAGGAAACAAAAACAAAGAATGTATGTGCAAAATATATTTAAAACTAAGTAATGACCATTCAGTTGCTTAATTAGTTAGCTTTGTTATTAAATATGCAACACAATTCTATGTATATATTAAGGATGGAATTTTAAAGGTGTGCAAAAATTATTTGAAACGGGAACGTATTAACTATCTTCTTTATAATCATTTCTGGGTTTATTGATTTGCATTCCGTTCCCGTTAATCCTCATTAATATAACCAAAACGGTAGTGGGAAGACGAGAATGTTTACACCCATTTTTACCTGTAATTTGGTCCTGCTTCAGTTTCAGCATTGATGACGAATTAAAGTACCTAAATTCATTTTGTTTGTAAAATATAAATAGTGTGATAATAAAGTATTTATTTTTCAATGCCAACATTATCTACAATGTTGCGAAGTTATGCACTGTAAAAATCTACGTAGACTTTCTTTTATTGTTTTTCTCGGACTGTTTTACCCTGCAGGTGCATTTAAAATTTTCATTTAGATAATAGAAGCAACGTGCTTGTTTAAAAACATAGTTATTTCTTACAAGAAGTGGAATTTTATGTTTGCGAATGTTTAAAATGTGTTTTTGCCATGCCGCAGTTGTAGGACAAAGGCAGTTAGAAGTTCACAGAGAAAAGTAAAGTGGCGACAGGAAATTTTCACTTGTTGTAACAAGCTGTTAAATTGAGAAAAACAACGAAACAGACTTGCTCTCAAGTTTTGTACGCAACGAGTTGTGTCCTCTGTGTTATGACGTTTTATCTTATGCATATAATTGCGGGTCACCAAATCTTACAGCTTCGTATGGAATTTGGATAAAGCATTTTATTAAGAAAACGCTTGGAGCATTATGCTACTATATTTTTCACAGCAGTCGCATTCGCCCGTTTATTTTTATATGCCGTGTACTACAGCTCAACGCTTCATATTTTAGCGTGCAAATGGTGGTTCGGGAGTTGTTAAATTTCATGTGCCCAACAGGTATAAATCACGTAAGAAATACCTATGCACAATATTATGTATCTTAACAACTTTTAAGATATAAATAACGACGAGTGTGTGTGTGACTTGAGTAAGGCGGCGTTGCATAACTTAAAATTCTATGTCACGTAAATCGGCACATTTCAAGCGTTATTTTTCCACTTGATACTTTTTGCCATTGGTAAAATGGCTCGAAAGTTGTAAAGAATAATGCAATAATGTTGAGTGTAGATATAAAACAGCAACTTAGTCTATAAACTATGCTTTTAGAAGACAGACGGTCGTAGCTCGCTTTGGTATGCGCGAAAGTATTGTTTGCTGGGTGAGGCAAAGAAACGGATAATAATTCGTTTTGATAAGCACCCAACGGAACAGCCTGTGGGCATGTCTTGAGTAACGAAGTGAAAATGTTATCACGCATCTGGAATAATAGAAAGTAGATCCAACTCACATTCCAAAGCATAAAACACTTAACTTAAGACTTACACTTTTAGATCACAAAAGTATGAAAACTGAAATGCTGAAAATAGTGCCTAAATAACAACTTGTGTACAATTATTTACAGAATAGTACGTTGTATGTTTATATATTTATTATATTATGTACCCTAAATGATTTTTTACAAAATAACTGGACAAGGGCGCTGAGTATACAAGACTGTCCCACCAAGGACAAAGGCTAGAGTATTATGGTACAAACGTTACATTTGTATTTTTGTACTTCTCACAAGCACGATTCTTATCCGGTTTATTATTAATTTTTTCCATAAAGAGGACGGCGGAATAAATTAAATAATTATAGCAAATACGTGACTAGTATATTTTTATACCAATTGTAAATAAAGAAACTTTTTTAAATCGGTAATGCGATTGTTGTTACACAAATGCCGAGGACTATGTTAGTTCAACATAAAGTTGAACTTTGGGATCAAACAACAATTCAAAAGCCAAATTGCTTTTTAAATTCTTTGAATGAACAGGATCAATGAAGTTGGAACGTTATTTATCTTACGTCATTCCTTCTCACTGAAAAACATATTTAGACTGCTGTTTTCTCCAGGCAAGGCACCTTTTGCATTTAACCGTCTTCTGTGGTTTTAGGGATTACCAGTAATGCACCTACTTGAATGGCCACTCCTACTTAAAAATATATAAAAGAAGGCATTGAAGACACATGACACGTATTGTAATACCTGTCCGTCTCCGCGACTGAAATCAATCATCTTAATCACTTAAGTCATTCAACGTTTCGCCACTGGTGTAAGGTGTAATGGATGTGAATACCCCAAGCTGATTTATAGGTTCATAGGTTAAATGCCTTTATAACTTATTACTGATTCCAAAGCGATCGACCGTTACAATTGATTGTAAGGACATCCCCTCCCCTCTAGTATCTACCATTAGGAAGGACATTCGTCTCGTCTCAACTTTCGCCTTATTAAACATCGGTTTAATAGTTGTTAAGCCGCAGATGAAATAAATTACAGTTCGTGTTTAGACACAGAACCGAATAATTTAGCTGCAGTCAGCTTCTTTCAAGTCATCTGCAACACATTGTGTTTAATGACCGTTGCGATTTTCTCCGGTTTCAATGGAGGAAGTAACACAAACACAGTGTTTGAAGAATTAGATCGATTCGCTGGGGAAATTGCCGCTGAATTAACTCGCCGTCCATCACCATCATCTTCTTGATAAAGGAAAGAAAAGGATGCTGCTGCTAGCAAGCGCTAAAAAAGCAGATCATTTGACCTTTCTCTTCTGACACTGTCGGAAGTCAGCAGTCAATTGTATTTACAATCTTGCCCTCCAATCTTCACAGAAGAAACGTGATGACCAGAGACGGCTTATCGTTTCCTTTGTTTATTTGGGTTGTAGGAAAGAAATATAATGAAAAAGTGAGGCTGATGGCGGTTGGTAGTCTTTTGGCCACAACTAGTACCATAAGACGGTGACGTGATGGGGCACCGACTTTTATCACAAAAGTCAGTCTGCAGCATTCCAATTTCCAACACTCGTCTCATCTCCTCAGTATCTACAAAACAAGGTCTAATGAATCGTAGTGTGGGTTTTCACTAGGGATTAGGGAACGTCTGTAATCCTTCGGTTTCCTTTTACGAAAATTTAAAACTTGTTATTTGTTATTTGTGTTAAAAAAATACACATTAAGCGTTACAGAGCAAAGACTTAGTATTGTGTAATGTCTACCTTCTACAGAGTCAGTACTACAGTTAAATTTGAACTTTCCTCCTTGTTTAAATCAGCTTATTTGCAAAAGACAAACTAAAAGAAGTGCCGCTCCGCACAGAACCAACAATTAAGATATTATTATTAATTAGGTTAAAGTAATAAATAATTTGTTTTCTTATTATGTATTTATGATTGAAACCGCCTTGGCAGTCAGCGATTCTAACATTCTAAAATATGGAACTTATTGCGTAATAAAATAAAAATATCTCAAAGCTATAGAATTAAAGTAAAAAAACAAGACGCACGTTGAATATAGTTGAAATGTCTATTGCTCTCAGGATTTATGGTGTGAACCAGCGAAAGGATGCTAAAATAACTCTTTATTTAAACATTTGCTTTTTATCCGCTCCACTATTGTGTTAGAGTTAGAAGAAAACGTGCTCTTGTTAATTCGACGTGACACTGCAACGAAAGTCGGTTACTGGTGGTTTACTTCTTGCTTTGCCTTTCTGAAAGAAAAAAAATGGCACACTGAAAAATGATTTTAGTATCGCATTACATTTAGTCCGTCTAACAATGAGAAGGATGAAGATCAACTGCTACAGAAAGAACTATTACAACTACTGAACTACAGCCACATGCCGTTTCAGAAATGAACATTTTTGACACATGCAGAAATGCGCAAACGATAGACTAGTAATTGTAAGTTATACTTGGGTTTGGTTAAATGAAATTTCGTTTGCTCGTTAGCCAGCTCGATTTTTAACTACTTTATGGCCCTAGGACAAAGAGGCGTTCTAGTTATTCTCGACAAGACGAGAGAAGTGCATTTATTTTGCCAAGAAGGAACATCTGTTAGCAGGCAACTGATTGTACAATATATAAGAACTTGCTTGCTAATAATTATAATGCCACTTGGGCATTAGTATAAGCTACAAGTTTCTAAATTTTTATTGGAGACGCCGCGCCGTCCTAAATAACCTAGTACCCCAGCATTACGTCTTCCACTTCCACAATGGAAGTTACTAAAAGAAAGAAAATAACGACAGTGTGAGAGGTACATTTGTTCATGCGTGTTGGAGAATAAAGAAAGGAGCAACAGAGTAAAAGGAAATAAGCCCACGGGTGCACGTTCCATCTTTCCATCCTCTTCTGGCTTCCGCCTTCTGTTGTGTCGGCCTTCTTCTCCTTTTTCCTTGTTATTCCTTATTACTTATTACGTATTATTACGTTCACAAGATGGGATGAGGAAGGAAAGCGGACGTGAACTGAAAATAGAGTGAACGAGAAGGCTATAAGCGTTTTTCAATGAAGTGGAATAAAGTCGGAGCCAAGCAGTAAACTTTTAGTAGCTTCACAGTAATGAGTTCAATAAAAAGAAGCCAAAGTAAAGTCTATTACACAGCTGCAACAACACTATCCGCCGCCACCTACAATTAAACTTTCTCTCGTCCAAAATGTCACATAACTCTTGCGAACCACTGATACATAATTGCATCTTCTTGTTTGAAGGAGTCGAGTGCACAAAATTTAACTGAACTGGCATTTTATTTTTTTAAATATTAGAAATGCACAGCCTCAATCTGGTGTAAATGCGCGTTTAGTAGTTTATGAGAACCTCAACTTAACAACTGCAATGATGACACGATGACAGTGTGTGGGTTGTTTGAAGGTTGTGTAAAACCAATAATGGTGGACATGACAAGACGTGACGCTCGCTTTGCCGACAGTTCCATATCTGCTTAATTAACCTCATTGATTCCAATCTACACGAATAAATGTATGTAAATGTTTTCACTTGCCAAATGTTAAGACATGCTCTCAGATTTAATTTTACATAGATCGTAGTTTTTACAAATGCAATATTCTCAATGTTGTGTATTATATTGAAATTGCTTGTAATTTGAGTTTTCATTCATCACTAATAAATACTACTTAATTAATTTGCCAAATTGTAATGATGACGGTATCGTAGTACATGATGTGTGGTACATATATCTGGCAAAAAAAGTCAAACGAAATGCAATTTACCTCAACGTCAGCTTTTGGATATTATTTACAACTTTGAAGTTTACTTTCCTTTCAACTATAGAGGTTCGTGAAGCAGGTTTCAAATTTAACTGTCGTTGTTATTTTTGGCACATCCGACAATATTTTAACTAGAGCGAAACAAACTAGTCCAAAATTGGTCAGCAACAAGGCTAGTTTACTACCTAATGATGAGTATGCTTTGTCCTCTCGTTAGCTTATATCTTGCTTGTAGCTTGTTTGTATTATCATAATGTTACCAGTAATTTTCTATGAAACAAATATTTTCCTTAACTATAATTTTTAAAACACGTGGTTCGAGCGTATCAGCATTTTAGTGATTCTCATCAACTGTATCACTTTGGGGATGTACCGACCCTGTGAAGACGACGTGAAATGCAATACGCCGAGATGCCAGATTCTGCAGGTTTGGACTCTGTTTTATAATCTAATTCCTGACTGTGCTTTTTTATTTTTTTGTTTAAAATAACAAATTAAGTCAACAAATCACGTCGTTTTTAACACCGCAGAAGTATTCATTTATATCAACACGTTTTCACACATTTAAAATAACTTTATTAATCACAATCTATTTTCATAAATTATGTATTTCGATATCTATGCTAAAATTCCGTGTTTCAGTAAATGTTGAGCGAATCAAGCTATGGTAAGTGTCAAGACTTATGGAAAATGAAGGCGACCTATTAATGACCTTTTTTGCAAAGTTAGAAATATGTTAATGTTAGGCAACCCATCCCCATCCTTGGGCACTCATGTCAAAAGCATCAACTATACTTTATTAATAATCTACAAAGTACAAAGCGAACTGTGAGAATTAAAGTAGTTTTGGTGAAATCAAAGGAGGATATATCAGATTTGTGGAATGCTGTTTATGTCTATTTTATACAATGAATGTTATGTAAATACTTTATTACAATTTACGATATTGCCTAACATGCTAACATTTCATCACAAAGTGTTTTATTTTCACTGATTAAGTAAATCACTACAGTACAATATTATAATAATATGTTGTATACATATCTGTAGAGATGTTTGTCCACTTCCCACACAATAACTTGAAGGACCAATTCAAACTCTCCAAAGATCAAACCCACTCAACCGCCATTTACTGACAGTCTAATATAAAGCATATCCACGTGAAATTTTGTATATAAACACGTGCTTGATTTTCAGGTAGAACTCGCGTAGTGTTGGGCAAACCCAATTTTCCATTTCATCAATCTAAGTAAATAGTATAACGTTTCTGCTTTGGATTGGAATAGAACAAACATATCTCCCAAACATATTCGGTGAATATATTGAAGACGTGCAAATTGCACGGTGCAATTGATGTTACATAACAAAGTTTCAAATGGAACTCTTTAAACAATTGAACAGTTAAATTATTCCTTACTATGTTCTTTGTTGGTCAACAAACTATTTTTATAAGTCATACGGAAAAGTATATATGAAGACGAGTCATCAAACTATTTCCAATGAATAACTTCAAATTCAACTGAAGTAATTAGAGAATGTATTTAAAAGCATTAGTATTAATGTAGATGCGAAAGGAATCTCGATAAGTTAATTGAATACTTCAATCTTTATTAACTTAAGGTAAATTCAATACAACTACAAACTATGCCCCATTTACCGCATGGAACTACAACATTCAATTAAGCTCACTGTGAGCAAGGAATGTCTTTGAATTGAAACTTTCTCTTTTCTAGTATCTGGTGAAACTATTTCTATTTAGGTCAATCAAGCTCACCCAAAGAAGCAAATGTTTTAGTAAGCCAGGAAAATGCAAACTTACATTGCACTGTGCTGAAGAGGCCACTTTATTTATGATCCGAAAAATGCTCTATAATTCTTTTGTAATGAAAGGATAATCTACGAAACAATATTTGAGCCGATACTGGCTAAAAGTTCTACTAATCCAAATCGACTATAATGTAATAAAATAATTAATTATCTATATAAAGTCTGTACTAAAAATAATCGTAAATTGTGTTATTGCGAGGAACGAAAATTGGCTTCATATAAAGTCAAGCTTTTTATAAAGATAAAACTAATTAAAAAGTTGTGAAAAGTTTTTCATGTTGGGTTTGCACTCCAGCCACGACAGATTCTATTTAGAAAGACATTTCTATCTCGTTGCAAGCAAGTTAAGACAATTCCCCTTAGATTATATTGGTGAAGAGAACAATAATTAGTCTGGATTACAGGTCGTCTGCAAAATACCAAAAGGGAATTGTCGTAAGGGCTTTTTAATAATGTTTAACAATTACTGCACAACCTTAGACACTCGTACTAATATAAATTTTTAAGAATACAAACCGTACTGCCGAGGAGAAAAGTTATCTATACATGAAATATCGTAAGGTTTTTTCTTCTCAAACGGCTCCCTGAAACCTGAAATTTTCCCTACATCAGTTGTAGTTTAATATTAATACAAAATGTGTTTGTAGTTTAGTAAACCTGACGAAACATTCCCATGATGTGGCAATACAAAAAAACAATACAAAGATGGTCTACTCAATATGAATTTATAGTTCACTCCACTGAAATTCTACTCATTTCTTCCGCATTCCAATTTTACCAATAGTTTTCTATCCTTTGTACTAAAGATTGCAATCACTAGGTAGTTTTCACTTTTCAGCCTTTCAAAGTACCATGCATTCCACCTTAATTTTTTAAATATTGTCCTAATTTTTGGAATACTTTTTTACATTCCATTAAGAGAATTAATTTTCTACCTTTCCATATAAAACTGCGATATCGTTAAGTATATTACAAAAGCTTTATACAAGGATCTAATAAGACATACGCTGAATCATGAAGTTGTGTACATGAAAAAGTGTAATAAAACCGTTAAAGGTGCTGCAGCTAAAACTGTGGACGAAATTCTGCACAATGTGGTCTTTATAGTTTGAGAAGCCTTTGGATGCTGCCCTGTCATCACAATAGAGATAAAACTGCGGTTGTGTGTAACGTTCTGTAACTTATTTTGAGAGGAAAGATAACGCAAGTTTTTCTCTATTCACGCTTTCTCTTCTCTTATTGTAAAAAGTTGAGCAGAGAAACACGAAGCGTGACTGAAGCAGAGAAGATCCCAAGCAAGTAAGTGTGAGGTGGAGAAAGTTTTAAATGGTTTTCTTAAATGAGCAAGAAGGCGCAGTCTTATACATTTCAGAGCGACTTTTCTTATACTTTTCGCCAAAGGGAGGCATAAACTCAGCGAATATTTTTTAAACATGCATTGTCATCCCCATTTCTCTTTGACGTAGAGTTACTGCCATGCAGAACTTAAATATTACCATGATATACGATATTTATAGCATTTAGGAATGTCTTAAGTGTGATAGTGAAGATTGAAGTTAAAGTGGCTACACAGAAAACAATCTAGTAACAACGGTCATTGCGCAGAAGGATTAAATTGTCTCTGAATTTCAGTTTTTATTCAATACTTACTGCTTCTACAACCGATCAGAGAAAATTCAAAACTGAAAAGGTGAAGACGGGAATTATTTTAAGTTGGAGAAAGTGTCTATTTTAATTTTCGGAATATTTGAAACCTTTGCATATTTATAGTACTTTGGACTTAGACCAGTGGATTAGATGTAGTTGAGCAGAGGTACTCAACTATAATCTTCTATTTCTAAGAAATCTTACTAAACTCAAATTCAATAAAATATTCATTGGAAAGCCTAACAGATCTATTTAGTCGTTGTGTCATAATTTTATATTATTGGTAGTTCTAGTAGTGTGGTAAATTCATTACTTTCATTGTAATTTATGTTTCAAACTTTCCCTATTCCTACAGTAAACGTAAATAACTTCCGAAACAATTAGCAACTGTAACAAATTTTAACACGGTTGTCATTAGGTGAAAACATAATATTTAATCTCCTCGTGTAATTGTACTTATAAAATATTCAGTAGAAACTGCTTAGTTGACACATTGTTTTATTGGGAAAGAGAATTTCAAGCTTTCTCACACTTTTTGCATCGTTTTTGTAACTTAAGAATATAGGTGCTGCCTACTTTCAATTGTAATGAAAAGTTTTCATATAATTTGTAACGCCTCGTTTCCCTTCACTGAGTTCGTTTGAGAAGTTTTTCAGACATGAAGCAAGTTCATTTTCTGCTAGGAATGGAAACTGCACGGCTAAACCAGTATATGTAGTTACATTACAATAGTGTAACTAACCGAACCATGGTGTACCTAATGCATTGCGAAAGATGTTAACGTTTGCATCTGCTTCAGTGGTTTCATTTAAAAAAATAGGGCCAACGGAGACTAGCCCAGTTGATAACCACTTTGATAGAATAAGGCAAGATAATGAAAACTGCAGACCGTCAGCCCAATGCTATCGCTGTACCTTGATTTTGAAAGTAAAACATCACATCCATCTTATCATCTTTGAGTTTGCTACCAAATTCATTTATATCGTTTGTCACATTATTCACATTAAGTTCGGATCTTTGTAGTAAGTAAGTACCAGTTTCTGACATGAAAACTCATTTAGGTATGTCTCCAAGAACTAAATTTAAGTCATGCAAGAAGATATTAAAGAATACAAAAGCATTCTGAATGACATTGTCATACCACACTGACATTTAAGAATTTCACTTAAAACTCGGTGTTTGCGGGTTCATTTTGCATGAAGGAATGGCTCTTTTCCAGTGTTAAATTTACATATTGGCTGAGCAGGAGCGAAAGCAGCACTAGTGGTGCAGCCAGCTAGTTGTATACATGCATATTATGTAATATTGAAAACTTGAAGCTAAATTGTACAAAAGCATGTAGAAGCACATCCATTGAGTTGCTTTCTCCATCAAGCACAACGATTCATCGTAGTTACACTGCACACCAACGTAACGATAAAAAATAATCCATCCAACAAATCTCTTGTAGTGTTACGTAGGTATCTTATGTCGTGCTAGGTAGCGCTTCCGTGGGACTTTTTCACTAAACATTTTCTTGTAAATGAAGAAAATGTATGCACCAAACCAGCAGACCTCCTTTATAAGAATAAGGCGTCAGTAAGATCCATACATTGAAGTAAATCATCCGTTGGGTTCTGTGTTCGGTTTTGTAAAAAATAAATAAATGTAAATTCTAAAACATAATCTTGTGGAGGAAGGTATCGCCTTATCCATTGTATATTATATTTTCGAGTGGAGCTTTCTCTTATAAATATGATAGATAATAAAACTGTTGGCTGTTGCAAGTTGTGACTACAACTTTTTTAGCCAAGCCAAGCATGATTTAGCCGGATGTTCCAAATTCACGAGTTTCATTCTGCTTATTTACGTATGAATACTCCCTGCTGAGCTGAATGCTTCTGGTTTGACTTTTTTTTCGTCTGAAAATATGCACCGACTCAGCTTCATAAATTATATGTAGCTCATTATATTATCATGAAGCAGTGTTATGATGAGGTTACCAGTTACAATTAGTTTTAGTCCTGTGTTTGTGATGTCAGTGACCATTGCACAAATATGTAGGTTTGGCTACCAGGATCGAGTCAAATACTTTTAGCAAATAATTAACAGATTTAAAAACTGATTTGTCATTGTAGACGTCTTCTGGATTCCAATAACAGCTTTTAAAAATATCGGATGTAGGACTAATTGTATGTAAAAACAAGAAAACAATGGAAATAATTTTAAATATCTGAAAAGAAAATGATTACCACAATTTCATAAAGGACGAAGTAGAATGTCATATGTGCAAACACTCAAATACTCGCCCATAATATGTGTAATTTGAGTCACAAATTCCGTTTACCACAATTGATTTTCAAAGTGTCAGCGTTTGTAGCTCGCACTCTTAATTATTAAATTCTACATCCCATATATCTGAAAAGAAAAGGATTACCACAATTTCATAAAGGACGAAGTAGAATGTCATATGTGCAAACACTCAAATACTCGCCCATAATATGTGTAATTTGAGTCACAAATTCCGTTTACCACAATTGATTTCCAAAGTGTCAGCGTTTGTAGCTCGCACTCTTAATTATTAAATTCTACATCCCATAACAATGACACGATGCCAAATGGAAACGGAAGGAATTGGGAAATAATAATGACTTACCTAATCGGAATCCCATCTTCACGTAAAGACAATTTTATAAACGCGTGTCGCGATCCTTGTGGCAGTGGCTGTGACCATTGAGTGAGACTTGTAAATAACAGGGCATGGTTCATTACAATAAGATTGTGCAGTAATGGAAACATAGTCTATAAGGTTATACAAACTATACAAACATGTATCTTCAGAGATTTTCCCTTTTTTGTGAAAGCGAATACTGTTAACCAAACTATTATTGTACATTCTAAGAGAATTTGGACAACTGCCAGAACGATTGTTAACGGATTCTCCCAAGCGATGCTTGAGTTTCGTAGAAAAGCAAGAAGTGACTATTCATTCATAATATTTAGTGGGAGTGCTTTTTAACAGCATGTTTATTGTAGTGTGACATGCAAATCCAGTGACAAAACGACATTAAGGCGGTATGAAACCATGTACAACTGCCAACCACTTCTTGGTTATTGTTGGTGATTGTGCGGTATTTGAGTGCAGCTAAATGCAATTTACGGTTCACTTGAATTATGTATAACCATGTACAACTTTCACGCTTGTTTCTTCAGAATAGAATACTTTTTATGTACTACAAAAACAAACTATTTACATGCTTCCATTTTTTTCCTTTGAGATCTAATACAAATAACATTAAAAACATTATTTCGGAATGTTTGTAAATGCAGTTTATCAATTTCATACAAGTTTAGGTGTATATAGAATTTTATCATGTGAGGATGGGAGTGGTAACTTCACCACTGTAGTAGGAATGGAGTTTCTCCACTGGAGATGCATTTCTTTACAAAACCAAGCTTGTGTTTAGCAATCACTAGTACATTAGGGTTGTTATTTTATTTGTTAATTATATACCGATTACGGACGCTGCACCAATTTCCTTACGAATAAACGTTTTTTGATGAACGTTTTATTACTTATTGCTAGACCCTTTAAAATTAAATCAATCAGCGAAGTTGAAAAGAGAATTGAAATAGTTTGTGACTTTCCTTTCTAGAAACACCTAATTTGTCAATACCTAACTATTATTACTGTGTAATAAACTATATATATAAATATTGATAGAATAGTGTGTAAGAAGCTTTACATGATAAAAATAGTTATTGCCTTCAAATATTAAATTATGCTGACTTTGCATCAGGAGAATGACGCAGATTTATTCAAGATGAAAATCATTTCGATCGAAATGGGGGTACAATCACTTAACCTAATCAATTTTATTGCCTTCAAATATTAAATTATGCTGACTTTGCATCAGGAGAATGACGCAGATTTATTCAAGATGAAAATCATTTCGATCGAAATGGGGGTACAATCACTTAACCTAATCAAAATTGCATCGCGAAAGAAAATATTGGACCTCAAATTCATGTCTTCTTCGAAGAGGACACGAGTCCAAGAAATTGGTTATAAGATCCAATTTTGGGTTCTACATTTGCATTATTTGATGTTTTGTTTTTGAGCCGATGTACAAAAACGTTTCATTAATCAGTCACAAGAAGCAGTCTCATTTCTCCAAAATAGGGTTCTATTTTTGAATTATTACAGAAGTTGGACGATTTTATTTTTGCCTTCTTCACCATCGAGATGGTAATCAAGATGATAGCAATGGGGATGCTGGGCCATGGAGCTTACTTTGCAGAAAAGTGGAACTGGCTCGACTGTTTCATCATTGTTGCGGGGTAAGGACAAAATCTGAGAAGTTATCTTTCTAAAAACTTACTTTAGTGCATGTTCTTTCTGAACGCATGAACCACAGTTGTCTGCCACACGAATAATTTCCCACTTTGACTACACAACTTAGGTGGACTTTTACGAAACGAATAACGAATGGCTGTCGACTCTGTTTAGAAGTAATCTTCCGTAAAACATAGTATTGAATGATAACCAGCGGAGTTGTCTGGACTACTTTTGTTCTTAATGCATTAGGAAAATTTTCTGAATTTGCTACGAAACGTGTCTACTTTCTTTCTTAATAACGTCTATGCATATTACAATAAGTATATGTATCTAAAAGACAGCGGCGTCTAATACTCTTAAAGAATTCACACAACTTTCTACTGCGATGTTACCACATTCAAAAAATTATTTTCTTCTTCCATTTGACGTCATCCGGTAGGTCGTTATGATACTGGCGGTGAAGGTGGCATAGAATACCTTGTCAGCATTTGCGGTGCCACCACCGTTCATCACACCTTTCTCATCAAAGCAAAATCCTGAAACCTCATTTTCTCAATATCATTATCCATATCAGAGCCTACATATACACATTCTCCGCGTCATAATAATATAAAGGGGCAAATTTCTGTGTTTCAACCTTTCCCTTCTCGAAACCACTAATCCTACATTTCTCCACAATAAACCATATAGATGATTCTTTCACTTAGCCAATCTTTTGTCGTATATAGCACCAACTGTCGGGTATTATCATACCACTATATTTATAATATCTTATTAAAACAAGTTTGTTTACGTGACTGCTATAGTCGTATTCGTTTGATAGTTTTTGAAAATGCCAACATGACGCGTCTTTTCATCCATGTTTATGGTTGTTGTACACTTTGGATTTCTGCATGCATTAATCATTAATCATGTCCTACACAAATGTGTACTACAACTTACACCAATGATGAGTAAATAAATTCTGCCTGAATGATATCGGCAACTTTCTCCCAAACTCTTCCCAAAATACTAATGTTTAAAAAGCAAAGTCTCAATTAAATTACTTAAGCATACTCTGCATTTTCTAGAACACAAATGTCCAATGTCTTTTAAAATTATCTGAAAATTAAACAAACAGGTAACAGGCGAATAAAGGGGAGGAATTCGCAGTTTGCGTTCTTCCCTTGCATCCCAACAATCAAATTTTGTTTCTTCACCAAAGCATTTTTAATAATCTCAACAATTCATTTTTCAATAAATCTGAGGTAGTGAAATAGATGATCGAAAATGCCATTAAAATATTTATTTTAGCAAAACCATTTGTAATACATCGTTTTAATGTACTGATTGTTTTCACAAGAAAATTACTAAATTCACAAAAAATTAACGCTTTCCATTCAGTTACTGTTAAGAATGTCAACCGTTTTGATGCTCATATTATTTTGCCTTATCGTCGTAGTCTCGTCATCAGTAAAGAGCTATACTTAATAGTATTTGCCGACGGAAGAATAAATTACAAATTTTTATCACCTTTTCTGCTCTACAGTAGTTTTTCTCTGAAATTCTAAACTAAGAAAAGCAAAAACACCACTTCTAGTAGTGGAAAACTAACTCCAAGTATTGAAAGTCCTTAAACTGTAATACAGCCGTGCCGATCAAGAGAGAAGTTTTAAACGTCGCGTCCCATAGTGAGAAGTACTTCCACAGTGCAAAAGTTTGTCGACCATGTTTCTCTGCGCATTTGCCTTTCTGTTTCCTCTCATTAATCCATCTCAACTTCGCCTGATTTGTTGGTGCAATCAACATCCACTTTGAGTAGGGAGAAAACTTTTCATATTAAATTAAAATCATTGCCGTTTCTAAATGAATTTCAGATGGGCAGAATAAAATGCTCTATTTTATCATAAGAAATGCCCATTAAGACAAAGAGTACTAATGTCACATTTATAGAATCTTTCCAAACCCAAAACTGACTCATTTTAATTTTGTGCTTTCTGTGTAGACGAAATTGGAACACTGAATAGTTTTTAAGAAGTGAAATGTTTCTCAA